>JAODAL010012562.1:0-94916 GCA_025379985.1 Phyllomedusa bahiana
AATTGTTCCACCCTGTTCGACCCGACCCACTTTTTATGACTTCCATTGGCGAATATGTACACGGTCATGTGACAACCGTTCAGCAAACTTTAAAAACATGAAGACGAAACTAAGGGGACTAATATTTTCATTCTTAAAGAGCACCTATCACCTCTACACAAACACACAAAATATAATAGTAGATGAAATTATAAGACTTTTATCCAATACATGTCATTAGCAATGCAGAGGGCTCATGTCAGTATTACAGGGGGACAGATTTTACTTTCACTTTCTTAGCAGAGCTCTTTATGTAGCAGGGATTCTTTCTGTTGAGAGATACCAACTGTGCAGGGGGAGCTGACTGCATAGCTGCTTGTACAGGGTGATCGGAGTCTCTCACTAAATGCACTGCAGGCACAGCACACTGAGAACAGTGTGTGACAGGATCTATAGGCATCTAAATTACACTGCTGCTAATGTTATATCCAGCACAGACAAACCAGCCCAGGAAATCAGTGTGCTCATAATGTAGACTTCCTGGCTCCCCCCTGCACAATGGACTTTTCCAGCTCAGAATCAGCACAACTGTCAACATAATCATCCATCAAGCTGTCATGTGCGGACTTGGCATCGACTTCAGAGCTGTCTTAAAGGGCCAGCGCTTTTTAAAAAAACTGAATTACAGGTGAAATGCTTCGATTTTCCTAATGAAGCATATTTGAGAAAGTGTTTGTATTTTAGTCTTCTGTTACTTCATGAGGTTTCTCTGGAGGTGATAGGTACTCTTTAAATTAGTCCTGGATGTAGCAGATCATCTTGATTGGTAGTCATAAACTAATTCATTGAAGATGTACATACCATGGAAGGCAATGAGGCAGCTATAGCACCAATATAGGAGTGGTTGCGCCAATTGGTGCAATGAGAAGTCTACAGCTACTTCCACTATATTAAACAAGGGAGACGTGAGATAGTGGAAAGATCATCCCTCCTACAAGAGTCTTGAAGAAGTGTAACCAGGCACCAAGGACAACAGAGTTAGTTTTCGTATGGGCTTCTTCTGCTATATGTACGGCTCTGTTAGCCATTTTTACCCTAGACAGCTACATTTTGCAGTCCCAATGAGGTGGCAATTCTTGAAATTTCCCTTACATTCTAAAATATTGGGTACATTTGCTGGATAAATCCAAGATAAAAAGTTGCCAGAATTCTCTCAAAGGGAATGTGACATCAAAAAATGAGTCATTGTTTAAGTCCCATTTTTATGTTAAACACATTTTTTTAGGAATTTTTGTTTGTTTTAAATTTTTCATATCACTTTCAATATTTTTTAATGATTCTTAAAGGGGTTGTCTTGCTACAAAGAATAGCTTTCAAATTGTAGGGAACACAAAATAAAGACATTTTCCAAATATATTGCTTTGTTCCTCTGTTTTCCCTAAGGAGATACAAGTGAATTTATGACCTCCCTGGCTATTTCAGTTCCCTCAGTAACCGACTGTAAACAATTCTCCCCCTGCTGTTTGTTCAATGAGATAACAGTGAGTGATGTCATCACACAGGTCATGGCAGTGTCCTGTGCTGCTCAGCAGTAAAAAGCTTGATTTATGTAAAATAAACAGAACTGTAATTAGGGCTTTTGTTTTGGGGATCAGATAAAAAGTCCTGTTAGTAGTTTGAGAAGCTAATCTGATCTAATTAGCATCTGAAAGCACAGCTGTATGCAAATGAGTCAGTCTGAACCAGGAAGTGACAGAGTATTTCATTCATGCATTCTCTGAAACTCTGAAGGGAGACAACTCCTTTAAGTCCTGCAGTTGTCACTTTGGCCACTAGGCCTTGTTTGCACTGCTTTAACCGCAGTCAAGAGAGATGCTTTACAGTAGCTTCATGCACAGAGGAGATTTAAGACTGATTCAGTCCCATTGACTTCTATAGGAGGGTTTTCTAGTCATGCTCTGTGACCTGGGAATAAGTCACTGTGCAGGGAGGTGAAAGGGTGAACTGTGACTATCTCCTCTTGTGACTGGTGGTCCGGGTTGTTATCTATTCACACTGGTGTCTTCTTTTCATTTTGACCCCCTCTTTGTGCTGATAATGAGCAGACAACTTAGAATCTTTCTCTACAGAACAGGAAGTGTCAGACTATTATTAGGCTTAGTGGCCAAAGTGAAAACTGCAGGACTTAAGAATTCTTAAATATTGAAAGTGATATGGAAAAATAAAAAAAAATAGCCAAAAATTCTTAAAAAATGTGTTGAACATAAAAATGTGAGTTAAACAATATGTCATTTTTGATGACACATTCCCTTTAATGAATATACTAATTTATTCCATGTCTTAAAAGCAGAAAACACAGAGCATCAGTCGCTTACGCGTTTCAGGCCACGTGGGCCCTTAGTCATAGCACCTCTACAGTCTCTACAAGTCACTCTCTACTCTGGTGAACCGGTTCATCCTTCTGTTTCTACATTTGCGGAAGAAGTTGGTACAAGGAAGGAGAACAATTCTAGATAACCGTCTTTGAAACAGTTTGGTCATTAAGATGTTGGACAAGGTTCTGTACCCTTGTTCGTTAAATGTAATTTACCGGTCTGGCAGAAGAAGGAAATTACCTAATTGGTACAACAGTTTCTCATGGAAAAGGATGGGTTAACGAAGGTGTGTGTGTCTGGGGGAGGGGTAATGGAACATTCCTTGTGGTAAAGACATGGCTCCAGAGAGAATTTTGAATATGTTATTTTTGGAAAGTAGCGCCCAAAATTTGGAGTTTTATGAGGATCCTAAAATGCTTAAGTGCCCAAATAGGTCAGTGTTGATTCAGTTTCTGCTTTCTACCATAATATTTGTATTATGCATATGAAGAGAAAAGTAGACTTTTGGGCTAAGACAAGTGAAAGATTAACTTTGGGCTACCCCAATCTGACTGGGAAGTTACTCTATGCATCCAATACAGTAACATACATGACAGCCAAAAAACTAGCACTGATGCTATTGGCTTGTAAAATGTCAGTATTAAGGTGAGCTGCACCATCTGGACCACACGCTGGGCCTCATGCACCACAAAAAAAAGTGTTTCTAGAATGTAATTTCTCACAGTCTTTACAAATAAAATCAGCAACTTGTTTGATTTCTCATCTTTTATTTCGTGTGTTTGTTCCCATGAATGGGTCCAACCAGGGCTGTGGAGTCGGTGCCTATTTTGCAGTAGTCGTCATAAAATGGACCGACTCCGACTCCCGAAATATATAATAAGTTGATCCAGTTAGTTCGATGCAAAGAGCAAGAGGAATTGGGTCCGGCCAGTGCTACTGCTCCCATATCTTCAGCCTCATCACATGAGGATGCAATTGATGACATGGAGGGAGGCAAAGCGCTGCCCAGGGGAAAAGATCCCGCTCCCCAAAGGGAAACAGATTTCAGCAACATTTTTCACCTGCCCTTTTAAAGAAGTAGAAGAGTTCAACCATTCATCAACACTGACTGTGGCTGAGGCAATTCCCCTTTTTACCCTGACATTGTTAGAGATGTTGCCCCTGTGGTGACCGCTTTGCCCCCAACCCAAGTTAGTGTAGAGAGGCCGTTCTGTAGCCTGGAAATAATGAGATCAGATGTGAGGTCATGTATGCAGGATCTGATGGAGGCAATACTATTTCCCCAGAACAAATTCAGAGATTCCACAAATGTTCCTGCAGTGTTTTGCATATTTACAATTTTTTTGAGTCCTAAAGTCGTATCCAATAAATATATTTTACACTGACGCAAAATGGTAACAATGTTTTGAACTTGTGACTTTCAGGCTCCTTATCTCACCATCCACTACAGCTTTGCACATGAGGCTTTCTGTAATTTTTATATAAAGTCATTTTACATTCTTATACATAAATTTTTACTTGCAAGTATTTAGCATCTGCTCAGCTCTGCAGATTCTTTTCTGTAACGGATTGTTACTATTTTGACCTAAAAAATCAATATGTTAAATTTTTTTATTATTTTGTTAGTTTTGGAAAAAACCCACCTTTGGTTTTCAATACGCCTGAATCGGGGCGAACAGAGAAGCCAGGGCCCCATAGCAAATTTTATGGAGGGGCCCCCCCTCCCCTCCCCTCCCTGACCCACGAATGTACCGGGACATGCTGTTAGATAATGTAGATAATAAAACGGGCAAATCCCTCCCATACTTATCCCATTTTTCTGTCCAATCAAATCCCATAACTAAACCAGCATTTCCAATAACACTAAATTTCATAAGGGCCTGATAAAACCCAGAAATGACCAAAATTACCACCACATAGTTACGGAAAAATTTCCTACACTATTTTTGATGACTACAAAGACCAATACTGTTAATAATAATAAATATAATAATATTTGACCCTTAGTGGTATATACCAGTGTCACAGGCTCCAGTGTATATTACCACCATACGTGGCCCTTAAAATGGTAGGACCAGTGTAAAACGGCTCTGCAGATGTTATAAACCCCCAATTTAAAGGGCCTTTTTGTGGTAGCCCCCAGTGTACACAGGCTCTGCAGATGTAATTCTCCATACATGACATAAGCGGTAGACACCGTGACACAGGCTCTGGACTGTATATTTCCCCATACGTGACCCTATAGTGGTGACACCAGTGTAAAAAAGGCTTGAGATGTATATTACCTCCATACATGACCAATAGTGGTAGACCCAGTGTACACAGCCTGTGCAACATATAAGTGATTACAGTGCGTTAATTTGTGACCACAGGTGCGTTTCCTTTACCGTGTTTACTTTCCCCTTTGTTTTCATCCGGGGCCCTCCGCCATCTTGGATGCATCCTCCGACCCCTTGTCCCCGCAGATTTAGACACAAATTTTTTTAGAATCCTGACTTTTCAGCAAATGCCCCCCCCGGTTAGGGGTCCCCCTTTAGGCAGGCAGGGGTTTTGATGGATATTGGGGCCCCACATAGGCAAGGTTTGGTAGCCAAAAAAGAGTCCCATATAGGCAGTCAGGGGTTTTTTACTTAGGGCCAACAGGTGACGGGGTTAGGGAGGCTATAGGGGCCATATAGGGAGGGTTTAGGTAAATAAAGGGGCCCCATATAAGTAGACCCGGAGGTTTTGGGGGGTTTCAGGCAGGGGTTGTGGGGGGATCGGCAGGAAAGTGGGGGCTGTATAGGCAGGCATGTGGGGGGGTGTTTTAGGGGCATGGGGGGGCTGATAGGCAGGGATTTGGGGGCTGTATGGCAGGCTTTTTGGGGGCGTATAGGCAGGGGATTGGGGGGTTAGGCAGCGGTATGGGGGGTATAGGGAGGCAGGGGATATAGAGGGCGTATAGGCGGCATATAGGGGGCGATAGGCAGGCAAGGGGGGCTGTATAGGCACATATGGGGGGGTAAAAGACAGGCCTAAAGGGGGGGATAGGCAGGCAATAGGGGGGTTAGGCGGCATATGGGGGGGGTTTTTGGCAGGCATATGGGGGGATAGGCAGGAGTATGGGGGGGGGATAGGCAGGGAAAAAGGGGTATGGAAAGGAATATGGGGGGGGGTATAGGAGGGATATGGGGTATAGGGAGGGGATATGGGGGGAAGGGAGGCAATGGGGGGGTTAGGCAGGCCTAGGGGGGTAAGCAGGCTTTTGGGTGTATCGGCAGGCATAGGGGGGGTATAGGCAGGCATATGGGGGGGAAGGCAGGTATGGGGGGTTGGGAGGCATATTAAGGGGGGTATAGGCAGGATATGGGGGGGTATAGGAGGGATTGGGGGGGTATAGGCAGGCATTGGAGGGGTATGGCAGCATATGGGGGGGCATAGGCAGGGATATGGGGGGTATAGGAAGGCTTAGGGGGTTAGGAAGGCAAAAGGGGGGTATAGGCAGGCATAGGGGGTAAGGAGGCATAAAGGCGGGGAAGGAGGCAAGGGGGGGTTTGGGGGAGGCATATGGGGGTATAGGGGGGCTTATATGGGGGGTTGGGGAGGATATGGGGGAGTATAGGCAGGCATATGGGGGGTAAGGAAGGCATAGAGGTTTAGGAGGGTTTGGGTAGGTAAAAATAAAAAATAATTACTCACCCCGGTCCACCCCCCGATGCGCCGCTCTGTCCTGTCTCTGCTCTCCCCCCTCTGTGCTCAGCGGGGGGCGCCAAAGGGGATGTGAGTCACCGGCCCCACCCCTGACCACAGAGCGCCGGCAGGGGAATAGCAGAGCGGAGCATCGGGGGGGGCCCGTATGCTAGTCAGCCACGTGCCTCTGAACGTGGGCCGGGGGGGCCCGGGGGTTCAGAGGGGTTGGGCCCGGGGACAGCGTCCCCGCCCGCCCCATGAACTGTTAAGTTCACGCCGGCCCGGGGGGCCCGGAGCGGCAATTACCTAGGGAAGCAAAGGGGGGGCAGGGGTGCCCCGGGCCCCCTAAAGGCAGGGGCCTGTTCAAGTACCCCCTGTACCCCGAGTTTCGCCCCCGGTGAATCCTTCGGACTTGAATCGATCAAAGCAGTCTCCCCCACAATTGCTCCCCCGTATTTCACACATTCTCATTGTTTTTTTGCCTAAAAAAACAAAAAGTTAATTTGTATTATTTTTTTAAATTTGGGAAATCCACCCTTTTGGTTTTCAGCCTCTGAATCCTTTTTGGGGCTGCATCAATTAAGCTATCTTGACCAAAAAACTTCCCCGGTCCCTTCTACCTTTTTCCCAATGTTCTTTCAGACGGGACTTTGGGGTAAAAAAATACAGCTTTTCTTCAACTAAAAAAAGTGTTCAAAAGATCAAAACTTTTTACCTTTTGCTTTTCATTTATTTACCCAAATAGCTTTTATTATTGTATTATAAAAGGGGATAAAAAGCCTGATGTTACCATTTTACTACAGTAAGGTTACACTTAAACATGCGCCGTGTATGGGGGTGGGTCGGGGGGTTTGGCTTGCCGACTCCACAGCCTTGAGTCCAACTGTGAATGGAAGGTGTGTGGGCCTACTCATCAATAAAAACACACATTCACAGACTAAAGGCCCTCTAGATGTGGTGTCTTTGGCAAAAATATGGGTATTTGTCCACACCTTCATGGTCAGTATATACTATAGACATTTTCCATCTAATAAAGTGGTCACAACATATAGTAGAAGATGAGAATGAAAACATGTCCATTTGTCCTTCCTGATATCCTAAAGGTGGACTAAATATAGAAAACACACAATCCTTCCCCGCATGCCTCCTTTGACCTTTTTTTTTACAACTTCATGGAATGAGTAAGGAAAAGTCAGTAACCCGAAAATTAGCCTTATCCTCCATCCATATTTTCACTGTCCTGTATCAAGCTGTAAAACAACTGGCTGCAGCAGGAGTCTCTTCCCTTTCCTTTGTCAGCAGTAAGATATAAAGATTGATAAGCTCTGCACCCAAATCCTTCCCCCACTCCGAAAATGGGAAATTAGTCAACTCTACCCTAAAGATTAATTCTACTTTCAAAACTGTGTTTCTGTACTGGAAAAAAAAAAATATTATATGCTGCCTACACTAACATCCTCCCACTTGTCTATTAGGATGGCCTTACCGTCATAAACTGCATATCATTTCTTGTGTCATGAAATATGTCCTTTAAATATAATAAATAATAGCTATGGGCTGTGGTATCACAGGAAAAAGCAAGACCGTGCTTGGCTATTGTCATGGACATCTTTGAACTGATTTCTTTTATTGTTCATTTGCCTCCTAAATGCATAATTCAGCAACTTTTCAAAATTGTCTTCATTAAAAATGTCCTATTGCGAGACATAGGATTCCTAGAAGTGTATTGCTAGCGGGGAGGCGGCATGGTGGGCTTTCGGTACCAGATGTCACTCAATATTTCTGGGCAGCGCAACTGAGGGTTATCCCAGCTTGGTCGCAGCTCTATGCATACACCAGATGGATGGAGCTTGAGAAACTATGGACGGCACCTATGCACCCCAACTCCTTGCTTTGGGCAACCACAAAAACTAAAATGGAAGCCCCGCTGCTGAATTCTATGTCTCTGACGAGATCTGTTTGGCAGAGATGTTGTGACAGGTTTGGGCTGCGCTATAAGTCTAGGTTCACACGGCTTAACTGCGGGGCGTAATTTCGCCCCGCAATTACGCCGTGTGTACGGGGGCGGGGCGGGAGCGGGGGTGTGAGCGGGGGGCCGGCACTTCGCCGGCCCATAGACAATCACTGCTATCGGCGCGTATACGCCGCTGGTAATTCACATGTCACTTATCTCCCCCCGCGGCGGCTTCGCCGGGCGAGGAGAGGAGACGTAATCCATAGTTCTCTACGAGAACTGTGGATTACCGTAATAAATGGGCCGTATTTCGGTCCGTAATTGGCACACTTCGGCGCGTAATTACGGGCCGAAAACGGCCCATTTTAAGCCGTGTGAACCTAGCCTAAGGCTTCTCCCATGACATCTTTTCTGTTCCATCCACAGCTTGGTGGGGGGCAGATGGATGAACGGTGGCGACCATGGTATCAAAGCAAATAGTTTCACTTTGCTGATATTGTGGACCCGCGTACATTAAGGATAAAGCCCTTTCAGGAATTGCAATCTCAGTTTGGGCTGCCATCCTCTAGCCTCTATTCATATTTACAAATTAAGCCCTATATGGGCTCGGTGCTGGGAGCGGATGGGGTATCTAAACCCTCTACTTTCGAACAAGTTTGCCGAGCAGGCGTCTCCACTAAGGGGCTGATCTCGGCTATATATCAGTTGATGATATCTCCAGATCAGGAGACACCAGCACCGCACGAAATATATGTCCAGATGGGAGAGGTTCTTGGCTTTCACCCTATCTCAGGAAGAATGGCAAAACATTTGGTGTCAGGCTTCTAGGTCGTCTATTTCCATCCAGAATAAAGAAAATCAATTTAAGTTGTTGATGTATTGGTACCACACCCCCGCCCTCTTACATAAGCTGAATCCGTCTCTACCGGACGAGTATTGGAGATGTGGGGAGTCAGGAGCAGATGTGCCGCATGTGTTATGGGCTTGTACCAAGATAAGCTCATTTTGGAGGCAGGTTCAGTCGTTGGCCTTTGAGATCCTTCAGGTTTGGGTCCCTCTAACGCCCCAAAATGATATTTTAAATGTCCCATTCCCTTCGTTGGGCCGTGAACTGGGTAGGTTATTTCTATATATTGTAACTGCAGCCAAGTGTTTGATAGCTAAACACTGGAAACAGGCTCTCCCTCCTTCTAGAGAGGCTTTATGTTCACGTATTAAAGAAATTAGGGATATGGAATACCTTATAGCCCTTAAGAATGATGAGTTGGAATCCTTTGACACGGTTTGGAAGGCCTGGGAAGAGTATTGTATTTTCCGGGAATTCTGATACTGTGCACTCGCTATATAACCTTATCCTGCTGATTCATTGCATTTGGTGAATTTTTTACCTTCCGTGTCTTGTCTCGTCCAATCCCCAACTGTACAGTTCTTATATGGCTTTTCTTATAATGTTTTATAAGTCACAACTTTTTGCAATAATGTTCAATACCTTCGCTAAAGCTAAGATATGGTGTTTCTATACTGAAGTATATACTCTGTGAAGTTATATATTGTATTCTATACATGATACTTGTTATGGCGTTGACGCTCAAAAGAAAAATTTTATAAAATACAGTTAAACAAAAAAAAAATGTCCTATTGTTTTGGTGCTGTAGAGTCTGTGCAACTCCTTCACTTAGCTGTGCTGCTGCCCCTGACATAAATCAGACAGTGCATATTCAGCTGTGTGCAATGTGGCTGCTGCCGCTCTTCCCTAAGGCTATGTTCACACGGCTTAAAATTGGACATATTTCAGTCCGTAATTACGCTACGGAGTGCGCAAATTACGGCTGGAATCCGTCCCAGTTATTACAGTAATCAACAGTTCTCATAGAAAATTATGGATTATGTCTCCTCTCCCTGCTCAGTGAATCCGCCGCGGGGGAGATAACTGACATGTGAATTACTAGCGGCATATACGCGCCGCTAGTAATGATAGTCTATGGGCCGGCGAGGTGCCGGACCCCCGCTCCCGCCCTGCCTCCGACCACACGGCGTAATTGCGGGGAGTAATTACGCCCCGCAAATAAGCCGTTTGAACATAGCATAAGTGTTATAGAAACCAGCAGGGATGCAGGGGAGGATGCATATAGCAGAGCAGTGATTAGAGAACAAGTCTTAAAGGGGTTGTCTCACTACACTGATTCATCTTACCTCAGTCCTGTTTTCTTGGTTTCATTTTGAATTCAGGGGCGTGTTTACTGGCTTCTACTAGGTTGCAGTAGAAGCCAGGTCTGTAGCTATAGCAACCAGTGCTGGCAGCCTATCAGGAGAGATCAAACAGGTCTGTAGCTATAGCGACCTGAGGAGCTGATGCAGCCCATACAAGAGGGGATATCTAGGAATAGGTAGGACACATTTAATGGACACATATTGCAAAGTGACTTGTTTTTGCAAGATCTTTAACATATAAAGCAATCCTTGTAGTGAGACAACCCCTTTAAGGAAGAAAGATTGCATAGGCTGCATCAAGTGTAGAGGGAGAAAAAGACACAAAGGAAAGAAATCATGCAAAACCTTTTGAGAAAAGACACACAGACGGGTAGCAGTGTTGTAAAGAGAGAACCCACAGCTGAATTCAGGTAAGGGGGCATACTTCATAGCGTTAGGGCCCATTATCATGTGGGGTGGGGGATTTCTTATGGCACATATGCCAATCTTTAGTCCCATTGTGTCATTTTATGTGACCCACAAGAGCTTAGACACAGGAAGCAGGGATGGACTAGGTCTGGACTTAGATGGACTGGCCCTTTACTTTCCATAGAGAACACAGCCTGCAATTGGCAAAGGTATGGGTGGCAGAACATAAAATGGGCACCAACTAGGATTCAAAGTCCTGTCACGTAACCCTAGCCCCCCCCCCTCCAAGACCCTCTAATGGGCAATCCTAATGCTGATGTGGCCCTTGGTGAAATTAAGTTTGACACCCATGCCTTGTAGGTTGTATAAGAAAGAAAAGTAGTACAGGAATAAAGCTGTGCCGATACAGGAATGCTAGCGAAGGCACAAATCCATTATCCAGAATTAGATATAGCTGGGGGACCCCCATAATAGAAGGCTACAAACTACATATCAGGGGGCCTAAAAATCAATACAGGAATGAAGATTGTAGTCACATTTAGTGTTACTTTTTCAACTCAAGGTAATCACTAATATAGGTAAAAAATCATTTTTATTTTGTCAAAAGTCCTCATTATCCCAAGGGGTTGTCTCACCACAATGTGTCACAGAGTCAAAAGCAGCTTTCATTCAAGCATCCTGTCTTTTCCTGCTCCGGCTGTGGGTGGTTCTATGGAAGAGATAAGCATAATAGCGCTGTATTCAAAGTTCCCTCTAATTACTCTGACATGAGAGCAGGAGATGTTTATCTAAAGTCCATAGAAGCTTCAGGGTGGAAGTAAAGTAATTAGTCTCCTTTGTTTGTTAGATCAGATAACACTCAAATTCTCAAGCTGCCAACAGTTCTGTGTGATGACATGTGTGATGACGTAATTCCTGCTCTCAGGTAAGACAGACAGCAGGGAAGAGACGGTTGGTAACCTAGAGAAACCTGAGGGAACTCAGAGCTGATTAAATCACTTTTATTTCCTCAACAAAGAAAAACAGACAAAGCAATGTATTTGAAAAAACGTCTTCATCTACTGTCCCCTACAGGATGAAAGTTAATCTTTGTAGTGAGACAACCCCTTTAACCACTGAATGAGTAAGAACATTTGTTCCATGGGCTGATTAAAATGTTTTAAAATATTAAATATTTTTATAATTATATTTAAATTTATATTTAATATTAAAATGTTTTAAAAATATTTTATTACTTTCAGTATGCCCCAAAATACTGAAACTTGGACAAAAAGATAACCGGGGTTCCACTTTCCACCAGAATGAAAACCCAAAAACCCAAATTTTAAAAGAAAACCACTTGTTTAAATTAAGTCGATAAAAACAGGTACTGCGGCTTACACCCTTACACCCATTCCCTTAAATTACACAAGAATAGCCACAGCCCACGGTGCTGCTTATGAAAGAGGAAAAGAGCAAATCCTTTTTTGCTTTTTTTTGTAAAACCTTATAAAGTCCCGGTTTAGAAGGCTCAGATAAAAAAGCAGGAAAATTTTGCAGATTTGTACCACTGGGCACCAGTGAAACGGGATTAGGACCGCTTCAAAAACGAAAACTCCCCCTTTAATCGAGCCTTTTATAAAAAAAAATTTGGTCACTTCTTCTGTCTTAGGCTATGTTCACGCGGCGTAATTATGGCGCATATAGTACGCGCCACAATACGGCAGGTATTTGATCAGTCGCACTGATCAGCGCGTATTCCCAAAGCACGGACAGAGATTAGGTAGGGGGGAGGGCGTACCCCCACCACCCCTTTTTTCCCATGCATTACTCGGGGAAACGTAATTGCCGCCAAAAATTTGACATCCCCCATTTAACCCCCCGTGCGAAAAAATATGACCCGATTGTACGCACGGGGGACAAGGCGTAACCCAAAATATTTCTCTAAAAAAGCTATAAAATTACCGTAATTGCGGCGAAATTTTACCCCCGAAAAAAAAAATAAGCCTTGTAAACCATGGGCCTTTAATGCTTCTACTTTGAGACATAAAAAATAAAGCCCATTTCTTTTAAAAAACAGCACTTGTACATGAGGTACCTATTAAAAAGGACCAACCGAAAGTGAACAAGTCAGTTCAGCACTTTTCGGAATATGTTGAGTTTTGGCATCTTTGGACATCTTAAATCCACTGTTTTTCAGCGCCGTTTCGAAACTCTAAGCCCCAAAATTCCCCACCATATACAAAAATTCCCAAAATGATTTGCTCATCTCTAGCCGGGTTAAAATTCTAAGGGGTTTTTTTTTCCCCAAAAACACCCAGGGGGATCATAAAAGGAAGAGTATAGGCTACAAGACGGGAAAGTGGACAAGGATACATTATAGGAGGGTTCTGGCTTGTCTGGCTAATCCTCACTAGCGTGTGCTGCATATCCACCGGGGTTTATAGGTATCAGTAGAAATTTTTTTTTTTTTTTTTAAAATTAGGGCCTTTTTCCCCAAACGCACAGGACAAATCCCGGTATGTGCCTTTGTTTTGCGGCCGCCCCCCAGGCCCAGGGGGGGGCCCCCCGGCCCCCCTTTTCTCCGCATAGAAACCCTCCCCCCCCCCCTTTGGGAGAACACATCTTCCGTCGGGAAACCCGGGGACGGAAGATTGGCTTCAACAATTTTTTTCCCCCCGGGAAACCGCCCCGGCAAAACCGCCCCGAGGGAAAAAACCTGGGGCATTGGGGACATTTGGGGAAACACCCGCAGGGGTTTTCCATAGACCCCCACCATTGTGCTCATTTTTTCTCCGTTTTTTCAGGGGGCCCTTAAAAAACCCCCAAACCGGCTAAAAAACCCGGGCCCCGAAAACCCTGCCGTGGGGACGTCCCCTTTTAGAGTTTGTTCCCCAACGAAAATTTTACGCTTGTTTTGCGCCGAAAAAATTCAATAAATATGATTCAAACAATGTCTATGCACCCCCAAATTGATTCCAAAGTAAGATACCCCTTTATTTTTCCCATCTGCACATGCACAAGGGGTAATTCCCGGCACCTTTTGGGGACGTTTTTTAACTGGGGAAAATTTTAAATGCCCATGGAAATTCTTAAAAGCAATATGTGAGGACATCCCAGAGATCCCAAAAGCTACCCCTTCAAAATACCCTCAAAACGGGGAAATTTTTTAAACAAAAATTTACACTTCAAAATGACATCACAAAAAAAGGAAGAAAGAGAAGGAAAAAGAAAAAAAGGAAGGAAAAAAAAGGAGAAGATAAAATTTTAAAAGGGTTTTCCCAAACTGGAAAATTAAAAACGGGAAAAAACCCCTTCACAATCCCTTTTTTTGTCCCAAAAAAGAAACTTGAGGGAACCAAGGGGACCGCTTTATGGAAAGAAATACCCTTTAAATCGCAAAGGGGACAAGTTAGGCCCCCATTCCCCATCCATTCTTTGTACCCCTAAAGAGTGTATACTTTTTTTAAGGGGCAAAAAAAAGAAAGACAACTACTTTTTTTTCCTTTTTAATTTAAAATACCCCGGCCCTTTTTTTTTTTTCAAAACTGATGCCAATGAAAACATAACCAAATTTTAAATAACTTATTTTGTAATTTTTAAGTTAAAATTTTCCCCCAAAAACAATTAAATTTGTAATTTTTTTTCTTTAAACATTTCCTACCTATTCCAAGAAATCCCCTCTTGTTTTGGGCGGGCATCACCCCTCGGGTCCTAAAAGCAACAGACCTTTTAAATCCCCTTCCTAAAAGGCTGCCAGCACGGTTTCTAAAAGCACAGACCTTTTTGATCTCCCCAAGGTAGGCGCCACACGGGTTTTGCTAAAAAGCTCAAAACCTTTTAAAAAACTCCCTGATAGGCGGGCCGGGCACTTTTTTCTAAAAGTTACAGACCCTGGTTTCTACAGCAGCCTAGTAAAACCCAGTAAACACTCCCCTGAATTAAAAAAAAACCCAAAGGGAAAACAGGACTGATTGAGAAAAAATCAATGTGTGAAAAACCCCCCTTTAAAACAGATACGTTTTTATACAACATATGGATACATTAAATGGAGAGCAAACACAGGATGTGAATGTGGCCTTAATCCTTCTGGCACTTTCTTAAAGGGGTTGTCTCACTACATGGATTCAGCCCCAAAGTTCTCATTTTAAAATTTTGAATTGGGGGCTTTTATTTGGGTTTACTTACTGAACAAGTCTGGAGCTATAGCAACCAGCGCTGGTACCTATAAAGGAAAAGGACGAACAAGTCTGTAGGTAAAAAGCGACCAGCACGGGCCCGCCAAATCAGGAAGACGAACAGGTCTGTACTATAGCAACCAGTGCGGGCAGCCTATAAGGGGGTTTTTAACGGGTTCTGAAAGCTATAGTGCCCTATCCCGGCAGACTATCAGGAAAACTGAACAAGCCCGGGTAGCTATAGCAACCATGCTGGAAAGCCAATCGGGAAGACTGAACAATTCTGTAGCAAAGCAATCATTGCGGGCCCAGCCAAACGGGGAAGAAAATTAGACGGGGTCTGTAGCAAAGCAACTCACGCTGGCAAGCCAATCAAGAAAATTAAAACGGGCCCAAAAACTAAAAGGATCTGGGGAGCTGATGAAACCCCATACAAGAGGGGATATCTGGGGAAGAGGTAGGCCACTGTTAATGGACAAAATTGCAAATTGACTTTTTTTTTGCAAAAACCTTTAAATTTCTAAAAAGCAAAAATCCTTGTATTTAAAAAAACCCCTTTTAAAACCAGAAAGCTTCCCTGGTGCACAAGAATTTGCATTGACGTGTAGGTAATAACTCATTTACTTTCATATAAGAGAATCAGGCTGATATTTCTCCGACATTTGAGACCGGTCTTCCAGTTTCACTATGGGACAGCGTGATGTATTAGGGGATGCCACTCAATGCTCTGTGATGCGTGGTTACCATGCAAGGCTTGGATAAACACGTGTGTTGCGGAGCTGGGAGGCTCTTCATTAGTTTACTTTTTGCAAAGTCAAATATTAGTTGTGGGCCCCCCCCATTCCCTGTTTTTTTTCACTCTTGTTTTTTTGTGCGTCCCCCACGCCGGGCCCCTTTTGGCCTCAGAAAGATTGCAAAAGGGGTGGGAGGGGCGTCCTTTAAAGGTTCACTTCAAGCTCTTTTTACCTGTACATCAAACCTGAACCACCTCCCGCGTTCTGCAAAAACAAACAAAGCTCACAAAGCACACAGAGCAGCGAACTCCCAAACTGCAGGGTCCAAGAGCCTTCAATGGACATCAAGCACACCCCAAACCCTGTAAACAGCACACATCCCGGCAGCACTGCTTCAGTTTACTTTAAGGGGCTGTCCACATGGGCATCCTTTTGGAAGTACGAGCCTCCTACTAGTAGATGCAGGGAATGGGGAGCTTGTGAGTTCCTGCTGAATGGACCATATATATTGAATGTCCCCTATATGGACCATATATATTCACACCCACACACTAGTATAGCATGCTATAATTTATTCATGGAAAAATAAGACAACCCTCGAAAATAAGACGTAGCGCATCTTTAGGAGCAAAAATTAAAAAAAAAGGCGCTGTCTTTTTTTCCCGGGGAAAAAGGGGTTGCTTTTTATAACCAACATGAGGCTGCAGAACAGAAAAATCAGAGCACAAACCTGGTGTGCACTGCAAGGGACATCACCGCATTAGGTGCTGCGGCAATGTCTGCAAATGGCTGCTAGGCACACAACCAACATAGAAGAGGACTAAGAACAATCAGCTTTTCCCCCCAACTTTCCCGCTCTTCCTTCTTATGAGAAGGGACCTTGGAGGGGCTTCCCCGAAAGTGCTGAAAAGTATCTCTTGGCTTCCTGTTGACCTGCTTCACAATGAGGTACCTGCTGTGAGCGAGGAAGCATCCCACAGATTCGCAGTCCAAATACAGAGGAGGCGGCTGCCATTCGGACAGCAATGTTTGGACGATTCCTCTATTCTACACAGGAGCAATGCAGCGCTTTGTCATGGAGTCGTCCAATCCAGCAGTCAGGGCCTGAAACTGGATTTTTAGGACGCAGTTTGGATTCATGTATTCATGCAAATGAAAACAACAGCAGCTAAACAATCCGCATACAGGAGGACCATGAGAACTTTTACTGCAACCGGGGACCCCCGTTGCGTCCCAATTGGGCCATATGTAAAAAGTGAGGGTGATAAAGAGCTCCTGAATAGCCAGTGTCACAGGGGTTGTCCCACTATTAAACATCAAACTCACTGTACGGATCAGAAACACATTAAAGGGGTTGTCTCACTACAGGGATTGCTGCTTTTTAAGTTTAAAAATCTTGCAAAAAAAAGTCACTTTGCAAAATGTTGGGCCATTAAAAAGTGTCCCTACCTATTCCCAATATCTCCTCTTGTAAAAAGGGTTTCACCACTCCCCCGGGCGCTAAAAGCCCACAGACCTTATTGATCTACCTGATTTGGCCCGCCCCGCACTGGTTTTTCTTTTAGGGTAACAGACCTGTTTATCTCTCCGATAGGGTGCCAGCACTGGGTTTGCAAAAGATTTCAGACCCCGGGTTCTAATTTTTGCCTAGTAGAACCATTTAAAAATTTTCCCCGAATTCAAAATAAAACCCAAGAAAACAGTACTAGGGGAGATGAATCAATTAGTGAGACAATCTCTTTAAAGGGGTTTTTCTCACTACATTGAATTTTTTCTTTCCTCCCGTTTATTTTTTTAAACCCGGGGGGTTTTTTACTGACTGGGCTGACTCTACTTTTCTGCAGTGGACATTGCAGAGGGCACCAGGTCTTTAGCTATACGGACCAGCGCTGGAAACCTAAACCCGAAAAATTGAACATTTTGTAAATAATTTGCAACCAGTGGGTTGGGAGCCTATCAGATAGATCAAACAGGTCTGTAGCTATAGCGACCGAGGACTGATGCAGCCCATACAAGAGGGGATGTCTAGGAAAAGGTTTGGACACCCGGGAATGGGCAGTTTGCAAAAATGACTTTTTCTGCAAGATCTTTTTTAAAAATTAAAATCAATCCCTTTTTTTTGAGACAAACCTTTTTAAAATAACTTTTAAATCAAGCCCCCTTTGCCAACAGCCTATGAGAACACCCCCTTTTAAGCCACATTTCCTTTTTGCAGTAAAAGGGAGTCTAAATATTAACTGCTATATAAGGTGTAGACTTTTAATGGGGAAAGCATCTTTTTATAAGCCCGGGCCCTCTTGGCAGCGAAAAAGAAAGGGCAAGGGGCCGCACTTAAAGGGGTTTTTTCACACTACATCGATTCATCTTTCCCCCAGTCCCGATTTCTCTTTTTCATTTTTTTAATTTTAGTGTTTACTGGGTACTACGGGCAGCTTTAAAGCCCGCAGCACATCAGGTCGTAGCTAAGCGACCAACCCAGGGAGCCTATCAGGAAGATGGAACAGGTCTGTAGCTTAGGACCCGGGGTGGCAGCCTATCAGGAGGAAAATCGAACAGGTTTTGTTAAAATATTTTGCAAAACCCGTGCTGGCAGCCTATCAAAAGAAAAATTTGGGGAAAAGGGCTTAGCTTAGCGACCATTGGGTGGCAGCCTATAAAGGGGAGATTGGAAAAATGTCTGTAGCTATAGGGACCATTTCTGGGAGCCTAAAGGGAATCGAACAGGTCCCTTACTTTAGCCCAAACCCGTGCCGCAGCCTAACCGGAAGATCGAAAAAGGTCTGTAGCTATAGCAACCAATTTCTGGCATTTCCCAAAAGGGTAGCTCACACAGGTTTTGTAGCTATACGACCTGAGGAGCTGATCATCCCCTACAAGAGGGGGTAACTAGGAATAGGTAGGAAAACTGTTAATGACACATAATTTCAAAATGGACTTGTTTTTTTGCAAAATCTTTAACATAAAATCAAAAAACCCCCTTTTTTCTTTCACATTTCTCTAAGGCTGAGATAACCCCAACGATGTCATCCTTTCCCGTATAAAGGGGTGGGATGGTGAGGGAGGGGGTTAAAGGGCACCCTTTGGGCCCCGAACAATATGGGAATAAAACCCCTGCGGGGAAAGTGAAATTGTGGGCCCTCCCTGGGCCGATGGGAGGGTCCTTTTTTTTTTTAGGATGCCCTTTGGGTCCAATTTATTGACTCTCTAGATACTTTTTTTTTTTTGTTTTTTTTGTTGTTGTTGCCGATTGTTTGTTAAACGCTTTTTTTATTTTTTAATTTCTGTGTGAACCAGTTTTTTTCTTTTTCCACTTTAAAATTTATGGCCCCCTCACGCTTCCGAAGGACTATCCCATTCCGGCCCCCCGATGGCTGTCCTATAACTTCGGCTAACTGGTGATGTATACATACGTAATTCTGTTTGTACAAAACTATCTGTCAAAAACCAAATAAAATATGTGTAATTCTTTGTGTATCAAGTAGTATCTCATCTAATGGACAGTTATTATATGTTTTTGTTATTGTAAAATTTTATAAAAATTGTTTCCCAAAAAAAAAAGAAAAAAAATATGTGTAAAAAAAAAAAAAAACACATTAAAATCAATCCTCGTAGTGAGACAACCCCTTTAAGTAACTTTAGTCAAGTCCGGCTGGCCAATCAGAGTTCATAGATTGCAAAAGAGCATAAACTCTGATTACGCAATACTAAGTGTATACCACCACCGGCCTCCATCTGCGGGAATCTTTCATGTGCGTCTTAGCTGTTGCCACATTATAGCTTCGGACTCATCAGTATTGGTTTGGACAACTTTATTGAGTGCCATACGCTGAACGGGCCGGTCCATCATCATCTAATGGGGACCCCTAGGACATTTTCCATACAAGACAGTAATCCAAGCTGATCAGCCTTATCTCATCTGGACGCTGTGCTAGATTTACACTTTGTATGGAGGTATCCTGCAGCATGCTCAGGGATTACCAAGGGAGCCGGAGTCCGGTTTTCATTTTCCTCCGGCTTCCTCCCTTCTTCATTTTCACCAGCTCTGTTTACTCAGATTTCTCACCTTCCCCCCTAATAATTTCCCTGCAGGTCCTGGGACCCCCTCCTTCCCCTGACTTCAGAGGCGCCGT
Source organism: Phyllomedusa bahiana (assembly GCA_025379985.1). Classification (NCBI taxonomy): domain Eukaryota; kingdom Metazoa; phylum Chordata; class Amphibia; order Anura; family Hylidae; genus Phyllomedusa; species Phyllomedusa bahiana. Next base: position 19,618 of record JAODAL010012562.1, read on the forward strand.
GCCCCAGTGCTAGCTGTCAGGGCTGACGCAGACATGCCGCGTGCTGGCTCTCCAATCTCCCTCATGTCCGTTACTGGAGGAACCTGATCCAGACATTCAGCCCCTGCTCCAATAGCTCCTTGCAGGACGCCATACGGACACTTTGATATGTTTTTTTTACTAATTTTTTTTCTCCAGGATGTAGAGGAAGTTTGTTATTGGGGGGGGGGGGGATGAAAGATAAAGAGCACTTTCAGCACCTCCTCATTTCCCAGCCCTAGATGTGTGTTGAGGTCTAGAACCTCATGAAGAAATTGTGAGTGAACCATCTGCCCCTTCCGTGGGTTTCCATAAAACACAAAGGGTTACGAATACATGAAGCACTCAATGGACTCTATGAACAGGCACGCTCAATCTTTACTATAGTTCTGATGCTCAGACCTTAAAGGGGATGTATAGCTTCCTTACTTCGGCTGATTCATACTGCTCTCAGCTTCTCAACTCTGGAAATGCAGGGGCGTTTCTTCCCCTCCCAGCTGGGTGACATCATCCCCCCTTCACTGTTCATGCTGGCTCCCGAGCCGCCCCCTCTCCCCTCTCTGAGTCCACATGCCACTGTGTCTTTCCTATGCAGTCTTATTTTGTAAGAGCTGTATACATATCACAGGCTGCATTCAACTGATCTCTTCTTCTCTCAGAGCTGGAGATGCTCTATGAACGGCACAGATCTCGCTTCTATGCAGGAGAGTTAGGCACCGGGACAAAACTGTTATGTTTTCTCATTGTAGAAGCTGTTGCAGTCTGTTTCTGCTGGGTGTGGAGAGAGAAAATGCTACGGCCCCTAACTCTGAGTCAGGCAGGGATCGACACAAACTGTGCTATTTCCTGATTGTGTAAGCCCTTCAGTGTAATTCTTTTTCTTCTGCCTGTATAAAGTTAAAATGTGACTGTCCCTTACTCTAAGTGACAGAGACAGCTCCGTGAATTCGACCGGGGGCTGTACAGAATGTAAATGAGCTCTCAGCTAGTGAAATGCAAGGAGGAGGGATCAGCAGGGATTCGGACTGGATATCAATGTAAACAAAAACACAAGATAAGGAATACTGTGAATACAAGACAGCTTTGCTAATGACACCCAATTGCAAAGTTACTTGTTTTCACTGTCCCCTTATTCTGAAGACCATTTAATGAAATGATAAAACCCCTTTAACGTATGTTCAGTATAGACATTCATCAGATCCAAATGACAGTAACCCACCTCTTCCAGTATAAGAATTAGAGCAGTTCTTATCTCCAAATATGGACTTTAGCCCAATTAAGAAGCCCTTACAGGGGTATTCCCAATTCATTGATTAAACTTAAAGGGGTTTTGCCACGATCTCATTTCATACCTCCTGCTCCAGCTCTTCAGCTCTGTGTGCTCAGAAGGGGGCGTGTGTGATTTGTTTGAACTGCAGATCATGTGACCCAGCAGGATGACATCACCAGGCCTTTCCTCTCTGTAGTCAAAGAAAGGTCTGTTTATGTAAAGCACTGTGAGTAGGTACACTGTAGCTCAGAGATAACATTTTTGCTTCACAGCACAATGGTCCTTGGTTCAAATCCCTGCAGGAACTTAACCTGTGATTTTTTTTTCCTCTTTATCAATGCACATCCCTTATTGAGGTTTCTTTTTTATATTTGCACTGTTTGACTTATTAATAAATAATCCAAAGGACAGGAGTAGAATGACAGCACCTGGGATTTGAACACTCAGTAGCTGCCTGAGAGGAGAGGTGATGTCAGAGCATGAGCGACCAGGACTGAGGAGCTCCCAGCCCTGGTCGTATCCCCTGGAGACGAGCTGTAAACAATGGATCACTAAAGGAGCAGCTAAGACAAAAATGGTGCAGAATTTTTAATAATGATGAATGGTGAAAATGTTTGTTATTTCATTTTCAAACTTTCCACGTCAATTTTACTTCATGGCAAAACCCCTTTAAAGGGGTTGTCTCACTACAAGGATTGCTGCTTTTTATGTTAAAGATCTTGCAAAACCACGTGACTTTGCAATATGTGTCCATTACCAGTGTCCTACCTATTCCTAGATATCCCCTCTTGTATGGGCTGCATCAGCTCTTCAGGTCGCAATGGCTACAGACCTGTTCAGTCTCTCATGACAGGCTGTCAGTGCTGGTTGCTATAGCTACAGACCTGTTCAATCTCATGATAGGCTGCCAGCACTGGTTGCTATAGCTACAGACCTGTTTGAACTATCCTGATAGGCTGCCAGCACTGGTTGCTATAGCTACAGACCGGGTTCAATCTCTATGATAGGCTGCCAGAGTAGTTGCTATAGCTACAGACCTGGTTCTACTGCACCCTAGTGGGAACCCAGAAAAACACACCCCTGAATTCAAAGTGAAACCAAGAAAAAAGGACTGAGGTGAGATGAATCAGTGTAGTGAGAAAACCCCTTTAAAATAGAACCAAGCTGACCAACTATATTCCTGCTGATCTGAGCCCCGGGAAGTGCTGCCCATTGTCAGAGCTTATGATGCATCTATGAAACCTGTTTGCACAGGTACAAGAACCTCAGACCCATCTCTGAGACATGATAACTTTCTATTGGGTGCATTGCTGTGTACAGATGAGCTCTTTGTTTCCCACGGTCCCTCCGACATTCAAGTCGGACTCCCCCCCCCCCCCCCCCACTCCTTTTCTATGTACCAAAATTACATATCATTATTGAAGGAATGTAAAACCGGAGAGGGGCCACTAACTGTGCCAGGCCTGGAGATGGGAGCATGCAGCCAGCATACTGAGGTACGTACACTAATCCCTAAATTGCCTCTGAGTTTACATTCAATTCTCTTTTCAGCTGCAGTCTATGAGAAGCCAGCTGCCAACCTGCAGCAGCAGTAATTAGTGCTCAGCGCCTTCATCGTCAGTCATTAGTCCTGCCCCAGCTACAAAAATACGGCTGGTAACTCGTCAACTGCAGAATGCTTCACAAGCTTTGGATGTAGAGAGGGCTTCATAGTCACACATAAATAACATTGACAAAACCATGCTCGGACTGGCCAACAGGTGAATAGGGTAAACCGTACACAAAAAGTAGATGCTGTCCAGAAAATGTACAATACACGTATAAATTCTTTCTTTTAAATTTTTTAATAAATGTAAATAGATAAATAGCGTAATCTTTACGACAAGGTTTTGAAAACCGTACCATGCAAGTAGAAAAGAAAGCACGAAGCACTTAGCTGAATTCAGCGAGTCCTATCCAGATAGGGATGAAGATATACAAGCCAGCCAGCTAAACGAGGAATAGAACTTAGCCAAGCCGTGACTATGAGAGTAGTTGCATAGGGCCCGAACACGCAACGTTTCGGAGGACACGCCCCCTTTTCAAGCGTGAGAATGGGGGGGCTTTTTGTCCTCCGAAACGTTGCGTGGTTGGGCCCTATGCAACTACTCTCATAGTCACGGCTTGGGCTAAGTTCTATTCCTCGTTTGGCTGGCTGGCTTGTATATCTTCATCCCTATCTGGATAGGACTCGCTAAAATTCAGCTAAGGCTTCGTGCTTTCTTTTCTACTTGCATGGTACGGTTTTCAAAACCTTGTCGTAAAGATTACGCTATTTATCTATTTTACATTTATTAATAAATAAGAAGAAAGAATTTTATACGTGTATTGTACATTTTCTGGACAGCAATCTATTTTTGTGTTACAGTCTATTGAAGCAGGGGGGGTCCTGCTATGTTGCTGCTGGGCATGGGAGCACTAAGTGCAATTAATAACATAGTGACTGTTTGAATAGGGTAAACCCCCGGTGGGCCCTTGAGCATGGCAGACCTGGAGATGTTTTTTAACTCCATATACATTCTCAGAAGAGGCAAAAAAGCTGAGAAAGAGAGGAAAAAAGCAAGAGGCAGAGTATAGGAGGCACGTGCAGTCATTTACAGTAGCTGTAGGGTGGTGCCCTATAATTAACTCCACCAGTGGGCCCATAAAAGGCTCAACTGGTGGGCCCCTAGAGCCAACTCCACCTGTAGGCCCTAGGCACCCCAGTCCGACACTGGACAAAATCCTATTTGCTATACAGACTCTATGCATGTTCTGATCATTGACTGTGCTAGTAATAATGTAGTTGCACTAGAGCCTCTTGCTTCAGGCGCGTGTCCATTTTTCTGGCCATTACATTGCACGTGACCCATATTTTTAGACGTTTATTTCCCCTCTGCAGATTGCATCTGTTTTGGTCAGTTTGTCCTGGACTGGGCAGAGACTAGCTGCTATAATGTCTCTCATACACAGGGTGCACAGGGGGCATGGAGGAAGTTATACATTACTAATAAGCCATATTCTGCGGCCTGACTCCATCACTGGGATTAGACTGCAGAGCAGGTACTAGAAGCTGCAGTGTCTCTGTGCCCCTCTCTCGTTCGCTGCAGCTGCTTCCTCCCCCTCATCCCCTTCCAAAGACTCCTTAGGGCAGTATCTGTAAACTGTATAGCAGCTGATCATTCACCCTGTATATCACATAGCTCAGCTTCTTTATCATATAACCCTATATATCATAGAGCTCAGCTCCTCTCCTCTATCATATAACCCTATATATCACAGAGCTCAGCATCTCTCCCTCTATCATATAACCCTATATATCATAGAGCTCAGCTTCTCTCCCTCTATCATATAACCTATATATCCAGAGCTCAGCTTCTTTTCCCCCTATCATATAACCCTATATACCACAGAGCTCCGCTCCTCTCCCCCTATCATATAATTTCCCATATATCACAGAGCTCAGCTCCTCTCCTCTATCATATAAAAACCTTTTATATCACAGAGCTCAACTCCTCTCCCTCTATCATATAACCCTATATATCACAGAACTCAGCTTCTCTCCTCTATCATATAACCCTATATATCACAGAGCTCAGCTCCTCTATCATATAACCCTATATATCACAGAGCTCAGCCTCTCTCCCACTATCATATAACCCTATATATCACAGAGCTCAGCTTCTCTCCTCTACCCTATAACCCCATATATCACAAGAACTCCCAGCTTTCTCCTCTACCATATAACCTATATATCACAGAGCTCAGCTTCTCTCCCCTATTATATTTAACCCTATAAATCACAGAATCAGCTTATCTCCTCTATCTTTTAACCCTATATATCACAGAGCTCACTCTCCCTCTATCATATAACCCTATATATCACAGAGCTCAGCTTCTTCCTCTATCATATAAACCTATTATCACAGAGCTCAGTTTTTCCCCTCTATATTAACGCTATATTCCAGAGCTAGCTCCTTCCTCTTTTTAAAACCCTATATTCACAGAGCTCGCCCCCTCTCATAAAACCCTAATATCACAGAGCTCACCCCTCTATCATTTAAACCCCTATATATTATATCTACCCAAAAGGGATTTACCTTGTAAGGCCCTTTTCAGCGCTTGCAAACATTTATATCCCTTCGTTTGGGGGGCCCAAAATATATTTGCCTTAATTCCAAAAAGCTGGTTTTTTTTAAAAAAAGAATTTTTTTAAAAAAATTTTTTAAAACATATATATGTACATAAACCTCTGTAGCGTTTCCAGATTTACCTGCTTCTCAGGAGAAATACATTCTTAACACCCCCAACTTTTTTTACCCTATACTTAGAAAAAAAATTGTGACATGCCACTCACCAAAGTTTCCACTGTTACTCCCCGGTTCCCGGATTCCATCCCGGAAGCTATCACATTTTTACTCCTTCCCCCCCTTATGTTTAACCGAGCACTAGCTCATATTGGCATGCTCTATGCCCCGAACCTCGTATCTCAAAAAAACATTTTTTTCTCGATTGCAGAATATTTTTTTCTGTTTTAATCCTTGCCTTCGTTTAAGCCAACGAATCAATCCCGGAATTAAGTCTTTACAAAAGGGTTAAATTTTTGTCCGGATGGTTATCGTCATTTACTGTATTTAGGTTTTACATTTGTTTATCGAAAGAAACGCGAAAACGAATTTTTTTTATTCAAAAAATAAAAAAAAAAGAATGTAAGATTGATGATGCCCCTGGAAAATGGAAATTTGAGCGTCCAATTTTAACAGCGAAATTCTTTTCTACCCCTTTTTGGGTAAAGGGGAAACCATTTAGGAGTTTTCAATAAAAATGGTGACGCTTCTGAGAAAATTAAAAAAAAATATCAATAGAGATAATTTGACATTTATTCAAAGGAAGGCTAAAAAAAACACTTGCGAACAATGAAAAATAATTATAAGAAATGCAGACAAGGGGGGGTTTTTGTTGTTCAGGGTAGAGAAGTTTATACGGGAGAAGCATTAAGAATTTTAAATGATATTTTTATTTTAAAAAAGTAGAAAAAAAATTTTTTATATAAAAATCCAAAAGATATTTTTAGACTTTTAAAACACTTTGGGGAAAAAGGAGTGATTAATGTAAAAGAAAAAAAAGCTTTGCTTATCAAAAAACCCAGTGACTCCATTTTTCTATCACTTACCTAAAGTGCACAAAAATTTGAAAAAACCCCCCAGGTAGGCCCCTTATCAGGGATAAAATTCCCTTTGTCTAATCTTTGAATTATCTTATTTTTGTTTGCACAAAATGTCATAAAAACTAAAGAGATTTAAAAATTCAGACAGGTGATTCGAGAAAAGTAGGAACTGAATGGAAAAATACATTTATTTTTTCAAGGATATAACTGTTGTATTCTAAAACGAAAAACTCTTGGAATTAAAGCAGTTGAAACGTTTTTAATAATGATAATATTCTTTGTCCAAAAAAGAGTTTTTATTGGAAGGGTTTTTTTTAAAATTATTTTAAAAAATAAATTTTTTTTCATATGGTGAGAAAATTTTTCCACCAGAGGTTGGCACGGCGAGGGGGGCCCCGGGTTGCCCCCTCGCTGGCCAAACCCTTTTTTTGGGTTCATTTGAGGAAACAATATTTATTCATAATCCAACCATTTTTGATCTAATATTGTGTATTTTAAACGTTTATCGATGATTTATTTTTTTCTGGCGGGAACGTGGAAGATGCAAAAAAATTTTTAAGTTATTTAAATTTTAATTGGGGGTATTTCTTTTAGTTGGCATCAAAAATAAGGAAATTCGTTTTTAGACTAATTTTTTTATATAGAAGGAGGTAAAAGATCATCTAAAACTTTTTTTAAAATTGGTAGATTCTAATAATTATGGCACTTTAATAGTTAAACATTTCGGAAATGGATCCGCAATGTGCCTTTTGGGCAGTTCGAGGGTGCGGAAAAATTGCACCTCCGATATAATATACAAAGATCAAGCAAAAACTTTGGGATCGTTTCATGCAAAAAAAAAAAGGGGTTACCCCTTTAAACTAGTGCAGGGGAAAAAAACCAAAAGGCACTAAATATGCACAGACAGGTGTATAGTCCCAAAAAAAAAAAAAAACGAAATGCAGACCAATACTGTTTCATTACCCCTTTCTCCTCCCAATTCAAAGACATACAGCATATTCTGCAAAACACTGGAAAATCCCGATGTCAGATCCCCTTTTAAAACCCCACTTAACTAAATATCCCAAGATGATCTATCGCAGGGCGGCCACTTTAAAAAATAGTTTGGCCCCTTCAAGACAAAAACAACTGAAAGAGTTCAAACAACAAGAATCAACAGAATCTGAACCAAAAGGAGTAGTCCCCTGTAAATTCCCTCTATGTAAATGCTGTGGCATGCTGAAGGAAGGAGATTCATTCAGCTCCACAACTACAAAAGAAAGTTTTAAGATCAGACAAAGATTATCCTGCAGTTCTTGCTTTGTAATTTACATAATAAACTGTGACTGTGGGAAACAGTATGTGGGTAGAACCACTACGAAACTCTCACAGAGAATGAATAATCACAGGTTCAATATAAGAAGAAAAAGCAAATTATACAGTTTGCCAAGACATATTGATGAAATGCATAGGGATGGTAACTATAAAATCTCAGTGCAACCCATTGATTTTGTTCATGAGTCTACACCAAATAGGCTACAGGTATTAATCAACAGAGAAACGTTTTGGATCTTTAAGCTGAATACTCTGAGCCCGTTTGGCTTAAATGAAGTGCAAGAGATTATAAACTAGAAAGAAATAGTTCCGCAATCGAGAAATAATGTCAGTTTGAGATACGGAGGTTCGTGGGCACAGAGCATGCGCAGTATGCGCTAGCGCTCGGTTAGAACAGTAAGGGCGGAAGTGATGTAAAACTGTGACAGCTTCCGGCATGGAATCCGGGAACCGGAGATTAACGGAGTGGAAATTTCGGCGAATGGTATGTCACATATTGTTTTCTAATGTATATGGGTATAAAAGGTGGGGATGTTAATGAATGTATTTCTCCTGATGAAGCACGGTAGAATCGTGCGAAACGCGTAGAGAGGTTATATGTACATATATATGTTTTAAAATTCTTTTAAAAACATTCTTTTTTTAAATAAAACCAGCTTTGGTAATTAAGGCAAATATATTGTGTCCCAATCGGAAGGGATAGTATTGGATTTGCAAGCGCTGAAAGGATCCCATACAAGGTAATCCTTGTGGATAGATATATATATTTTTTCCTCAATTACTTTCTTTGTGCGAAAGAAGAGTGTGTTTGGATCACACAGCTGCTGCAAACGAGGATTCAGGCCTTCTTAATGAGTTGTACCATTCAGTACAACCTATGCAGGTGAGCAAAAGATTCACCTAGGCTATAAGACATAGTTTTTAACGTACTACACGATTGGAGTGCGCCTTTTTGTTTCCCCCACCCTTCTTGTCTTGCGAGGTCAAGAAGAACTGCACAAGTCTTTTGAAATATAACCCTATATATCACAGAGCTCAGCTCCTCTCCTCTAGTATATAACCCTATATATCACAGAGCTCAGCTTCTCTCCTCTATTATATAACTCTATATATCAAAGAACTCAGCTTCTATCCTCTATCATATAACCCTATATATCACAGAACTCAGCTTCTCTCCTACATCATATAACCCTATATATCACAGAGCTCAGCTCCTCTCCTCTATCATATAACCCTATATATCACAGAGCTCAGCTTCTCTCCTCTATCATATAACCCTATATATCACAGAGCTCAGCTTCTCTCCTCTACCATATAACCCTATATATCACAGAGCTCAGCTTCTCTCCTCTACCATATAACCCTATATATCACAGAGCTCAGCTCTTCTCCCGCTATCACATCCTGCTCTCAGACAGATAGGGTACCATAAATCACCGAAAAGGTTCTCTTTAAGCTGTGTGAATGTGGTCTTTAAATGAAATTTTTCAAACCCTTTGGGTTTTATTGATATATAATTTTTGTTTTTTTTATTTGAGTTTCTTTTTCTTGAAGGTCCCTTTATGAAAACGGGTTTTTTTCCTTGGGTTGGGGCCTTCAAGCAGTGGTAGCCCATGGTTGAACCTGAACCCCAAAAGGCGGGCTAAGAAGGTTTTTGGAGGGGTATCTCTATCAGAAACAAGAAGCTAATTTTTAGCCCTGTTCTGCCTTTTCCCCTTCCAATTTAAAACAAAATTCCCCCAAAAGGGTATGGGGATTTCTTTTTTTTATATTTAAAATTTCAAATCAGTGTTTAAGAAGGGTCCAGGGAGGCATTACGCAATGCACCCTGGGAAATATATGCAAGCAACCTTCACCCAAAAGGAGGAACTTCTTCAAAAGAACAATACTTTCTTAGTTGACCTATAAACTTCAAGCAGGCGTAAAGGGGTTGTCTCACCCTGCTTTTTTTTCAAAGAGCCCCCAAGCCATTAGATTCACGCCCTCCCCCATCATCCCGGTTAAACTGTGGTGGTTCTATAGCATTGAATAAACATATAGTCCCAAAATTTCCCCCTCCTAAAAGTATTGGGCATTTTTTTTTAGGGGATTCAACAAAATTCACAAAATAAAAAACAATTAAGAGTAAGTAATCTCCTTTGTTTATTAGAGATAACACACTGTGTGCTGACATATGGTGATGTCACTCTCTGCTATCAGATGAGACACAGAGCAGAGACAGAAGAGAAGAGCAGGGCGATAACCAGAGAAACCTGTGTGCACTCAGAGCAAAAAGGGCAGAAGAGAAGGGGCAGGGATTTCCAGAGAAACCTTTTGTTGGCAAAAAAAATCCAGAAAGGGCCCAAAGATAAAAACAGAGCAAAGAGAGAAGGGGAGAGCAGGACGGTAAACCAGAGAAACCTGTGTCCCCCAGAAAAGATAAAAAAGAGCAGAAAGAAAAAAGGGGAGAGCAGGAGGTAAAAAAAAAGAAACCTGGGGGCCCCTCAGGTAAAAAGACGGGCAGGGAAAGAGAAGGGGAGAGGGAGGGGGTTTTTCCCAAAAAACCCTTTTTGGGGCACTCCCGGGGGCAATAAGGGCCAAACAAGAGAGAAAAGGGGGGGCCCTGGGGGGGGAAACCCGAGAAACCCGGGTGCCCTAAAAGCAGAGAGAGAAAGGGAAAAGCAGGGAGGTAACCAGAGAAACCTGTGTGCACTCAGAGGGGATAAGACAGAGCCGGGGAAGAAAGGGGGAAAGCAAAGGGCGGGAACCAGAGAAAACCCCGTGTGCAACCCGAGCAGATAAAACAGAGCAGAGAGAGAAGGGGGGGAAAAGCAGGGCGGGGAACCCGAAAAACCCGTGTGCACTCGGCCAAAAGGTGAAGGGAGGCAGGACAGTAACCCGAGAAACCTTGTGCACTCAGGCAAAAAAGGAAGGGGAGAGAGAAGGGAACCCCGGGTTGGGAAACCCGAGAAAAAGTGTGCATAAAGGGAATAAAGGGGGGAAAAGGGCGGGAAAACCCCCAGAAACTGTGTTTCACTCAGAAACAGAAAAAGAAGGGGAGAGAGGAAGGGAACCAGAGAAACCTGGGCACTCAAAAGCAGAAAAAGAAAGGGGAACAGGACGGGGAAAAAAAAAAAAAACCTTTGGAAAAATGTCACTAAAAGAGAGAGAGAAGGGGGTAGAGGAGGTAACCCCGAAAACCTAGTGGCAATTCAGAGCAGGGAGAGAAGGGGAAGCAGGAGGGAAAACCCGAGAAATCATTGCACCAAGCCCAAAAAGACAGAAGCAGAGGGGAAGGGGAGGCAGGGGGTTAAAAGGGGAAACCTGTTTTGCACTCAGAGCGATAAACAGAAAGAGAGAAGGGGGAGGCAGGACGGTAAAAACCGAGAAACCCGTGTGCACCAAGCAATTTAAACAGAGCAGAGGAGAAGGGGAGAAACAAGGGCCGGGAAAACCGGAAACCTTGTGCAAATCAGAGCAAAAAAGAAGGGGGAAGGGGGGAACAGGGCGGAAACCAAAGAAAACCCGTTGCCTCAAGCAGGGAGAGAAGGGGAAAATCAGGGCGGTAACCAAAAGAAACCTGTGTGCACTTAGAATAAAATAAAACAGAGCAAAAAGAGAAAGGGGGGAACAAGGGGGAACCCGGAAACCCGTGTTCCCTCAAAAGATAAGACAGAGCAGGGAGAGAAGGGGGGGAGCAAAGGTGGGGAACAGAGAAAACCCGTGTGCACTTAGAGCAGAGAGAGAAGGGGGGAAAAAGGACGGTAACCCCGAGAAACCTTGGGGGGGGGGGTGCACCAGAGCAGATAAACAAAGCAGGGGGAGGGAAGGGGAAGGGGAGGACGGTAAACCCAAAAAAACCCGTGTGCATTAGAGCAGAAAAGAGAAGGGGAGAGATTTGGGAAACCAGAGAAAAACCCGTGTGCCTCAGAGCAGATAAGAAGAGCAGAGAGAGAAGGGGAAGCAGGGCGGTTTAAACCCGAGAAAAACCCGTGTGCACCAAAAGGGGAGATTTAAAACAGAGCAGAGAGAGAAGGGAGGCAGGACGGGAACCAGAGAAAACCCCGTGTCCCCTCCCGAAAAACAGAGAGAAAAGGGGGGGAAAGGGCGGTACCCAGAAAAAAACCCGTGTGCACCCCAGAAAACAAAAAAAGGAGAGAGAAAAGGGGGGGGCAGGAGGTAAAACCCCCAAAAAAACTGTGTTTCACTCAAAAAAGCAAAAGAAAAGGGAGCAGGAGGTAACCCAGAGAAACCTTTTGTGCACTAGGGCAGAGAGGGGAAGGGGAGAGCAGGGGGGTAACCCCGAGAAAACCGTGTGCACCAGAGGAAGAAGAGAAGGGGGGAGCAGGCGGGAACCCCGAAAAAACCCTTTGCACCAACAGATAAGAAAAAGCAGAGAGAAAGGGAGACGGAGGTAAACCCAGAGAAACCCTTTTTGACTCAGAGCAAAGGGAAAAAGAAGGGAGAAGGGGGGACGGATAACCAGAGAAATGTGTCAAAGGGGAGGAGATAAAACGGCAGAAAAAGAGAAGGGGGGGGTGCAGGAGGAAAAAAAAAACCCGTGTGCATCCGGGGCAGATAAGAAAGGAAAAGAGTGAAGGGGGAGAGGGGAAAGGAAACCAGAGAAACCTGTTGCCCCTCAGAAGGGAGAAAGAAGGGGAGGGAAGGGGGAACGGGGGAACCCCGGAAAACTTGTTTCACCAGAAAAAAAATAAGACAGAGAAGGGGAGAGAAGGGGGGGCCCGGAGGTAACCCGAGAAAACCGTGTGCATTAGGCAGAAAAAAGAGAAAGGGGGAGAAAAGGGGGGGGCAAACGGCCCGAGAAACCTGTGTGCAACGGGGGAAAATAAGACAGAGCAGAGGAGAAAGGGGGGGAGAGGCGTAAACCAGAGAAACCGTGTGCACTTAGAGCAAAAAAGAGAGAAGGGGGAGAAACAGGACGGAACCCGAAAAACCCGTGTGCACTCGAGGGAGAAAAAGTGAAAGAAAGTAAAAAGAGAAAAAATGTTCCGGGGGAAAAAAAGTCGACCCGAGCAGAGAGAGAAGGGGGGACAGGATGGTTTTAAACCCGAGAAACCTGTTTTTCGAAAAATTTTAAAACAAAAAGAAAAAGGGGAAGGGGAGCGGACGGTAACCAGAGAAAACCTTTTTGGGGGACAAGAGCAGATTTAAAACAGAGCAGAGAGGGAAAGGGGGGGGCAGGACCGGGAACCCCAAAAAAACCTGTGTGCACGGAGAGCAGATAAGACAGAGCAGAGAGAGAAGGGAGGGCAGGATGGTAACCAGAGAAACCTGTGTGCACTTAGAGCAGAGAGAGAAGGAGAGAGCAGGACGGAAACCCCAGAGAAACCCTGTGTGAACGGAAAAGCAGATAAGACAGAGCAGAGAGAGAAGGGGAGAGCAGGATGGTAACCAGAGAGACCTGTGTGCACTCAGAGCAGATAAAATCTCTCTCATCTCCTGACTAAGCGAAAACCAAAGGACAAAGGGCGACATGTCCAAAAATTGGCATCGCCGCTGCAGATTTTAGCCGCATTTAATCAGTGTAAAGTGCACCTGAAAGTACGATCCTTTCAAAAATCTGGTATCTGGTAAAACTTGCATAGTAAACTTAATGCACCTTAAAAGGCGCATCGCGGTGAATAGTGGATCAGTGCTAGTGTATGTAATGTGCCTCGATAGGTGCGTTATGGAAGTGCACAGCGTATCATTGCTACTATATGTAATGCGCCTTTTTAGTTTTGGTATATTACAGTTCATTTACATCGAGAATATGGTGTCGAGTATTTTTGGCACAAAATAGACCAAAAAAAGGGGCGCATGTGTATTGGGACATGTCGCCCAAAATGTATTTGGAAAAGGTCTTCATTTACTGTTCCCTACATGTTGAAAGCCAATCCTTGTAATGAGATAATCCATTTAAAGGAATATTCCCAGCTCGCACTGTTATGACAAATGGGCCCCCAGAAGTCTCCGCTTCGAAATAGAGAGGAGATCATGCTTGTACACGATGGGAACAAGCTTGCATATGAAGTGCAAGATGGAAACACCCCTTTCAAAGAAAGACATAGTGCAGCCATTTAAATACAGAATTTGTTTGTATTGTTATTTTCAGAGAATAAAGGGTTGTTTACACAGGGGATTCGTCACCTCATCTGTTTACCTGGTTTCACTTTGAATTCATGGCGTGTTTACGGCTTTCAATAGACTGCAGTAAAAAACGGGCTGTAGCTTAGCAACCAGTGCGGCACCCCTTCGGGGAGAGATTGAACGGGTCTGAATTATAGAAAACCAGTGCTGGCACCTACAGAGAGATTGAAAGGTCTGTAGCTATAGTGACCAGGCTGGCATTACAAGAGATCGAACAGGTCTGTAGCATAGCGACCTGGGGAGCGATGCAGCCCATACAAGAGGGGTATCTAGGAATAGGTGGACACTGTTAATGGGACAAAAATTGCAAAGTAAATTTTTTTTTTGCAAGATCTTTAACAAAAAGCTGCAATCCTTGTAGTGAGACGACCCCTTTAAGTAGCATTCATGCGGCCCATAACAAAATGAGATGGGCTCTATTTCTTTATGCCAGTTGTATAAGCAGTAATAATTAAAGTTAAATTATGTTGCCAAATTTTTCTAACCCCTACATATAGGCTAGTGACAGAAAGCAAAAAAGTCTTATCATGTATCAATAAAATGTTCCAATGTGAGTGGGCCCCTAAACCACTGGGCCCCATGCTAGCTGCTATGACTATAGTTATTCCCTTAGTTCTCTTGAAGGCGGGCTCTTTGCAATAATAATTCCATAAATTTAGAGCAATCAGTCCATTGCTAGGTAATAAAATAACACAAACTGACGGTTATAGAAATAGGGAAAGTGCTGTCAAAGGTCTGAATGGCGTTTATAATGGCACCTTGAAGGGGTAAATTAAAGGACTTTTGCCATTTGCCATTGAGGCTGGCTCGTAGCTCGCTTTGAGCTGGCGTCACAGAACGAGGAGTTGGCCACACTTGTATAGTTCTCTCTGTTAATTTCTATGGGAGTTCCGAATATAGCCGAGCGAGTGTGCTTGGGTACATTCCAAACTCCCATAGACATGAATGGGGTAGAGCTACACAAGCGCAGCCATATATCCGTTCTGTGAGGTTGGCTTGTAGAGCACTACAAACCAGCCATAGAAGGGACTTTGCAAAATAGCAAAAACCTTTAAAAAGGGGGTTTTTTCACGCTTTGATTCATCTTCCCTCAGTCCTGTTTTTCTTGGTTTCACTTTAATTCAAGGGCGGGTTTACTGGTTTTCTACTAGCTCAGTAGAAGCCAGGTCTGTACTATAGCAACCATGTGGCACCCTATCAGGAGGATCAAACAGGTCTGAGCTATACAACCATTGCTGGCAGCCTATCAGGAGAGATCAAACAGGACTTTTTGCAACCACCCTGGCACCCTACGGAGAGAAAAACAGTCTTAGCTATATCGGACCGAGAACTGATGCAGCCCCATACAAGAGGGATATTAGGAATAGGTAGGACACTGGTAATGGACACATATTGCAAAGTGACTTGATTTTGCAAGATCTTTAACATAAAAAGCTGCAATCCCTGTAGTGAGACAACCTCTTTAAGGATTTTTTTTTCCTCAAAAAGCCCCCCCTTCTTGTATTGCGTCCACTTCCCTTCCCCTTTAAAACTGCAATACCTGGCACAGCCTGTAGACCGAAGTGGCACGGTTTGCAGGAAACAAATACTAATTAGACCGCTTTCCATAAGCCCATTACATAAGATAAATAATAACTACTCTGTGAACCGTTCCTTTTTTACGTAGTTCATGCATGCCCATGATAAAAGAAATGGGATTTTACGCTGGCGCCGGGCCATGTCCTCTCTCTCTGGTGGTGGGCTTAGGTATTTCTGACTTCCACTCTGCTCTCTATTGCTGTTCCAATGCCTTTATCCGCATCACATTTTTGGCAAGGTGTGCAGCACAGAGGCGTGGCCCCAGATTCACTCTCACACTCTTGACAGTGTCTACGTGCTGGGCTGGAGCTGACACATGGCGTTGTAATAATTTAAAATCCCGGGGCAATGAAGAGTCATCTTAATTAAGGGGAGCCAGCTACAAGGCACACACATACAAGGACAGAAAAGAGAAATAAAAATGGCGAGTCCTGGCATGCAGGGGCCCCCCGCGGAAAAAAGCTCACGTGCTTTGACACCAAATCGATGCGGACGCGCCGGCATTCAAGAGGAGGGTTGTGCTTTTTAATATCAGGCCATGGATCGGAACCGCTGCCTTGCAGGACATGCACCTCCCCGTGGTCTCTACCCTCCAGAATTACAGTATGTATGTATATATATATATATAATATATATATATATATATTTTATATATTTTAAAATAATATTAAATATATATATAATAATTATAACACAACAAAATATATATTATAAAAAATATAATAAATATTTAAAACACACACATAATATACATAATATATATATATATATTTTATATATATATAAATATAATAAAATATTATATATATATAATTAAAAAAATTTTATGAAAAAGTTTGGGCACCCCTTTAACTTAAAACATTTTAGTTCAAAAATTTTGGGGGTTTTTTTAAAAGCCATTTTTAATTTTATATATTAATAATGATGGGCACAGTAAAATTTCCGGGTTGAAATAGGTTTATTTTTCAACACAAAATGTGCAATATGCATTAAAACCAAAATTTACCCCGGGGCAAAAGTATGGGGCCCCCCAAAGAAAAGTGCATTAAATTTAGTAGTCCTCCCTTTTTCAAAAATAACAGCCGCTAGTCGTTTCCCGAGCTTTTTAACCGTTTTTCCCGGATCCTGGATGAAGGATTTTTACCCCTTCCCTTTTTAAAAAAAATTAATTCATTAAGTTTGATGGTCGTCGACATGGGCAACCCGCTTTAAAGTATCCCCCAGATGTTCAATGATATCAGGCTGGGGGGCTGGGTGGCCATTCCAGAAATTTTCCTCTGCAGAATACCGGGGTAATTTTGGAGCTGTGTTTGGATCATTGTCTTTCGAAAACCTTCCCCGGGTAACTTCAAAATTTACATGATTTTTGTAAATTATTCTAAAAATCTGTGATACGAGTTTTAATCCGCGACCCCAAATTTTCAAGTTCCTTCCGGGGATTGGCCCCACACCCCAAAGCATGATGGAACCTCCACCAAAATTTTTCTGGGGTAGCAAGTGTTTTTCTTGGAATGCCGTGTTTTTTGGGACGCCCGCATAACGCCTTTTTGTATGACCAAACAACCCAAACTTTGTTCATCATCCACGACCTTCACCAAAATGAAGCTGGCTTGTCCCCAAAAGTGCTTTTGCATACCTCAGGCGACTCTGTTTGTGGCGCCCTTTCAGGGAAAAGGCTTCTTTTTTGCATCAACTCCCCTTTCAGCTTTCTCCCTTTTGAAAAATGTGCTTGGGATTGTTTTACCCGATGCACAGTTGGGGGACCATCTGCAGTAAGATGATGCGGGAGCTCTTTGGAGGGGGTCTGGGGGGATTGTCCTTTACTCTTCCCCCATTCTTCTTCTCTGCCTTTCTGATATTTTTCTTGGCCTCCCCCTTCTGGGCTTTAACCCAAAAACTGTCCCTGTGGTCTTCCCTTTTCCCCTTTCTATGTTCCTCACAGTTTGGGAAAATGACAGGTTTTAAAACTCGAGACAAATTTTTTTATCCTTCCCCGAAACCAAATATGTTGGGGAAAAATCTTTGTTTTCAGATCATTTTTAGAGTTGTTTTGAGGAGCCCCCTGAAGGGCCACTCTTCACCCGGGATTCAAAAAGGAAACAAAATTGCAATTTGGGCCACCCTTTAAATACCTTTTCTCATCATTGGATACACCGGGGTAAAGAAGTTCAAAAGCTCAGTGAGGTTTAAAAAACCAATGTTGTGCTCAAAAAGTCAGTAAAAAAATAGTTAGGAGTTTCAAATCAATTTAAAAGATAAGGGTACCCACATTTTTGCCAACCCTTTAAAATTTGGTTTAATGCATATTGCCCCATTTTGTGTTTTGGGAAAAATAAACCCTTTTTTTAAACCCGGGAAAAATTACTGTTTCTTCATTTTTTAGATAAATCATTTGGAAAATGTTGTTGCAAACCCCCCAAATTTTTGGAACTAAAAATTTATTAAAAATTTTAAAAGGGTTTCCCCAAACCCCTTTTTTATATGGGGTTAAAAAAAATAAAATATTAAAAAATATTTAAAAAAAAAATATATATTTATATATTATATATATATATATATAACCCCACAAAACATTTTACATACATACATATACAATTTCATTTTACATATATTTTATATATACCCTATATATATAAATATATACAATATACACAAAAAAATATAAATATATATTTCACATATATAACAATATTTTTATATTATATATTTCAAATATTTCATAATACAAACCCTTATATATACATTTATACTTTTTTTTCACACATAAATTTTTTTAATTTTAAATAAATTTCCACAAAAAATAATAATTTTACTTTTATACATATTACACACACCCTATATATACATTATACCAAAAATTTTAAAAACATAATTTAATTTTAATAACTTAAAACACACATATACAATATAACACTAATATATACATATATACATATATACAACATATATTAAAAAAACCCACATAAATATATTACTAATACATATATACACACACATATAATACATACATTACATATTAATACATAATATACATATTTTATACATAATATATACATAATATATATACATACAAAAATTATAACATACATATATATATACATACATTATTATATATACATAAATATTTTAACATACATATATTTTTAATAACATACATTATTAAATATATACATACATAAATTAAAACATACAAATATAAGTAATACTAATTATTACATACAATATATATATATACATACATTATTAATTACAACATATATATAAAAACATATAATATATAATAATATATATATATACATAATATATATAAATAAAACAATATATATAATATATAACAATATATACATATATATTATTACATACATATAATATTTAAATCATATTTTTATACTACATAAAATAAATATATTACTACATATATATAATATAACAACATATATATATAAAAATACATATATATGTTAATATTCATACATAATATATATTAAAATAAATATTAATATATACATACATTATTATAATAATACATATTTTAATTTTAAAATACTATATTATATATACATTACATATATTATTATAAATATATATAAAAATTTATATATTATAATATATATATATAATAATATATATATATATTATATTTATATATTTATATATATATAATTTACAATTAGTCAAATAGGTTCCAACCTTTGGGCAGCGCAAAGAAATTCTTCTGGAGTTTAAGATGAAACGATACACCCAGAGGGTTTTAATAGGTAAAAGAAACCGTAATTATATAAGGATGGTATACCAAGAGGGGTTTTATGTTACTCGGCATACTTTTATTAATTTTTTTAGGTAAATTTTTTTTTTTTTTGTTTTTTAAAGTTCAATAAATTGAGATTATGGCTTTCTTTTTTGAGTTTTTTATAAATTTTAAATCTTTTTTTGGGAAAATCACTAAAGGATATAAAAAAAAATTTTGGGAAAAATGCTCAGATAGTTAAACGGGGTGTTGTTCCCTTTTTCACTCCCGTGTTTTAAATTAAATGTTTCCCCTATTAACCTTCAACAAATCTGTGGGGGCAAAGGTTTTAGTATTTAGAGCTCGTTTTTTTTGGGCTGGGAAATACCCCTTTAGGAAGCCCCTATTGTAAGGGCGAAAAAGCAAATAGCGTCCCCCTTTATACAGGCTTTTTTTTTTAAAAAAATTGTTTTAAATGGCATGCTTATGTGGTCCCCCTTTTATTTTTTAAAAAATTTTTTCCCTTTAAAATTTAAAACTTTAATCCATCCTTTTTTTTTTCCCTTTAAACAATTTGGGCTCTGGTATAGTAAATTTTTTTTTCCCCCTTCCCTTTTTTCTATTTTTTGGCTTTTTACAAATATATATATAAAATTTCATATTATAAACCATATAAATATAAAACAAATTTTATAAATACATACAATACATTACAAAATATACATTAATTTTAAAATAATTTCATACATAATATTTTTACACCATAAATTTACATAAAATACCCTTTTTTAAAATATTTTTACATAATTTTACATATATATTAAAATACATACAAAAAATACATATAAAATACATATATACATATATATAATAAAATTTTATATACATACATATAAAATATACCCTAAAAAAACAAAATTTTACATATATATAAATATATATACATATATATACATATATAAAACATATATATACATATATATATACATACATACATATATATACATATATATATATACATATATATACATATATATATACATACATACATATATATACATTTTATATATACATACATACATATATATAATATAAAATATACATACAAAACATATATATATATAATATACATACATACATATATATATATACATATACATACATACACATATATATATATACATATACATATATATATACATACATACATATACATATATTAATACTTTTAATACATATATATATTTTACAACATACATATCATATATAATATATATACATATATATATACATATATACATTTTACATATATACATATATATATACATATATACACACACACATATATATATATAAACACACACTGTATAAAAGGGCAGACATGTTAGGAATACTACCAGCGATTCCCTAGTCCTCTGAAGGGATTCATTCCCCTCACTAAATAAATAGATGTTTAATCCTCTACACCAGACCTCCATAAATGACACTTAAAGAGAACCTGTCACATAGGTTATGTCCCCCTTGCTGAGGACAGCACAAGCCAGTTTCAGACCTGCTGTTCCCAGCGCTGTGTCCCTTATTCTGTAGTTTAAGCGCATTTACCCCATAAATCTTATTCATGAGCAGGTGTTAGCCCCGCCCACCAAAGGCTAGTCCCGCCCACTGACAGTTATTCCACATGTTTCTACCTATTCAAAGTAATAGGTTTTTCAGTTGAGGTGGGCGGGGCATGGGAAAAACTGACTCTTTTCTTGACTCTTTTCTGGCTGAAAACTGCAGATTTGAGCATTAAATACACAAAAACTCTAGCATCTTACAGAATAAGGGACACATCGGAAACAGCAGGTCTGAAACTAGCTTGTGCTGCCCTCAGCAAGGGGGGCAAAAACTATGTGACAGGTTCTCTTTAAATGCTTGAAAACTGCAGCATCTTACAGAATAAGGTACACAGCGCTGGAAACAGCAGGTCTGACACTAGCTTGTGCTGTCCTCAGCAAGGGGGGTACAACCTATGTGACAGGTTCTCTTTAAATGCTTGAAAACTGCAGCATCTTACAGAATAAGGGGCACAGCGCTGGAAACAGCAGGTCTGACACTAGCTTGTGCTGTCCTCAGCAAGGGGGGGTACAACCTATGTGACAGGTTCTCTTTAAATGCTTGAAAACTGCAGCATCTTACAGAATAAGGTGCACAGCGCTGGAAACAGCAGGTCTGACACTGGCTTGTTCTGCCCTCAGCAAGGGGGGTATAATCTATGTGACAGGTTCCCTTTAAAGGGAATTTCCACATAAGTCTACAAAGCACTGGTTTTCAGTCACAGTTTTGGCGGATTCAGTATTTAGAATCCGACGAAAAACTGACCGTAACCAGTGCCCCATACACAGCAATTAAAAATCTGTACTGTAGTTTACACAACATGGATTTTTTTCCCTTTGGTTTTGAAATCCGTCGTATTCCAGTGGATTTTAAAACATACTGCATCCTCTGCTAGATTCCCATTGGATTCCTATACAGTCAATGTACTGGGCTGCGGGAAATCCAAAAACCGACGACGGCTTTAAGCGCAAAACCACACAAGAAACTGCGGTACAGCGATGCTAAAATACTGTCGGATTTTGGATGGCATTTTAACATTGCTATATACACATAAGGGCCTGGACCATGGGTAGGCGAAGGTAGGCGACCGCCTAGGGCTCCGCTTCATCCCAGAAAGGAAAGGGGCACAAAGAGGTATGGAATGAGCTGAATTTTACATTGGAAAGGGAGGAGTGGGGGCGCTACATGCCTTATTTGCCCAGGGCACCAGAATACCTTGTCCCAGCCCTGATAGACATAGCCTAAGATAGACAATCAAACCCTTGAGGTCTTTAAAAAATAAATAATACCGTACTAATAGTAAGTGGGAAGTCCTTGAAACTGAAGCTCACATAGAACCAGAATACAAGAGCATATGAACCATAGGGATATCCCATGCAGCTGCAATAGGCCACAGAGTGAAGAGGGCGGCCTCTCCATGCCTTATTATAAAGGGTTTTCCCATAATTACCTAACCACAGGTGAATGGAGTGGTAGACGAGCACCGCCGCCCCATTCAAACTCTATGAGACGTAGCTGAGCGCTGTATTCTATCTTTGGCAGTGGCACAGATTATAAATTAAACTGAGCAACAGTGTGTATTCTGATTGTCTCTGCAATGACACAAAGGAATACACAGGCAGGGCTGTGGAGTCAGAGTCATGGAGTCATATTTGGGAGTCATGGAAATTGGGGAGTCGGAGCATTGGCTTACCGACGCCACAGCCCTGGACACAGGACCCCTGTTTTTAGATCAACACAGGTCCACCTAGCTGAATCCCCAGCACTCAGATACTTACCGCCTAACAACAGTGCGGGGAACTCAACCAGAGTAACGTAGAAGGGTACAAAAATGCATCAAGTACTCTTGCACTGGTAATTATGGTGTGGTGTGCTAAAAACATTTTAGTGTCTCCCCAGATATTCTGAGAGCTACAGTAATTATCCCCCTCCACCACCAGAACAACGTTGACGATCATTTAGAAATATCAGTCATATCCGAGGGGTGCAGCAACGGTTCCTCCAAAGAGGGTAAGAATGGCTTGCAATCATATGGTCGGTGGCAATGTTACTCTACATATGTGACCCCCTCTTGACTGATAACTGCGCCTAGACTTCCAATCTGAACCCTGTCTCCACTTATAGAGGTTGTACAGAATTCAGCCTGGTTCACGTCTGGTTTGGAGGAACCGATTAGCGATTTGGCACAAATCCCATCAAAAATGATGGGAAAAGTAGCACAGCAGGGGCTGTTGACAACCACCACTACTTTATGAACTGGTCTGGCTCTCAATGTATTCCTATGAGAGCGACATTGAACCTGTCATAGGAATGCATAGAGAGATTCGCTTCTGGGTCACACAACTATATAGTGTGTTTCAACAACTCAAAGTGCAGGACACATGACTCAGTGGCAGCAGTGAGAGATCCTGTATTCAGCTGCAGGTGAGCAAAATTACTGGCGCTACTGTGTACCTAGAAGCAATTTCTAATTGGGGAAAAAACAGAGTGACCTACAAGGCTCTCCATAACCTCTCCCCTCCATACACCTCTGCCGTAATCTCTAAAAACCTCCCCTCACGCAACCTCCGCTCCTCACAGGACCTTCTTCTCTGCTCTCCTCTTATTAGCTCCTCACACAACCGTCTCCAAGACTTCTCCCGTGCTTCCTCCATTCTCTGGAACTCACTGCCCCAACACATGAGACTCTCCCCCACTTTTTCCAGCTTCAAAAGCAACCTATAACCTAGAATAACCCTGCTGCCACTGTACTGCCCCACAAACATGTCTGCCCCTCACCTTCTGTCTCTTTCCCCCTTCCTTGTAGATTGTAAGCCCTCGCGGGTAGGGTTCCCTTTCCCTCTGTACCTGTTAGTCACATACTGTCACCATTGTACTTGTTTGACTTATGTTATATATGTAACCCCCTGAATGTACAGTGTCCTGGAATCAATGGCGCTCTAAAATATATAATAATAATAGTGGCCCTTTAAACTGCCCGATTTACACCTCTTTGTAGTGGTATTGTCTACATGAAAACACAATCTGCTCTGCAATGCTACAAAAAAATGGCCACTGGCCGATGAAGAACACAATGACATACTTTCAGCATCAGCTGGGTCACTAGAGGGGCTATGAGTTAATACTGAGAGATGTCAAGCTTTGTAGCCGTTAGTAAGTGCTTCAATAGCAGAGTAGAAGCCCACAAAGAATCAGCCCATTGCATGTTATATCTCCAGGTCCAGACTATTTCATGGCCCATATGTGTTGCAAGAGCAGAAGCTCTGAAGCCTTGAAGAACTCCTGTCCTTTAGCAGAACATACTTAAAGGGGTTTTGCCACGATCTCATTTCATACCTCCTGCATCCAGCTCTTCAGCTCTGTGTGCTCAGAAGGGGGCGTGTGTGATTTGTTTGAACTGCATATCATGTGACCCAGCATGATGACATCTCCAGGCTTTTCCTCTCTGTAGTCAAAGAAAGGCCTGTTTATATAAAGCATTGTGAGTAGCTGAGAGGTAAAGTTTTTGCCTCCAGGCACAAGAGTCCTCGGTTCAAATCCCTGCAGGAATCAAGCCTGTGGATTTTTTTCTCTTTATCATTGCACAAACCTCGTAGATGTTTCTTTTTTATTTATTTGCACTGTTTGACTAATTACTAAGGAGGACAGAGGACGGGAGTAGAATGAAAGCACCTGGGGTTGAACACTCACTCAGCAGTTAGTGTGTGTGATTACTAAGGAGTAGAGAGGACGGGAGTAGAGTGACAGCACCTGTGGTTTGAACACTCAGTAGCTGCCTGAGAAGAGAGGTGATGTCTGAGCATGTGCAACCAGGACTGAGGAGCTCTCAGCCCTGGTCGTATCCCCTGGAGACGAGCTGTAAACAATGGATCACTAAAGGAGCAGCTAAAACAAAAGCGGTGCAGAATTTTTAATAATAATGAATGGTGAAAATGTTTATTATTTAATTTGCAAGCTTCCCGCGTCAATTTTACTTCATGGCAAAACCCCTTTAAGACCACTACTGTTAGGTCATTCATACAAACATTTTGCAATATATTACATGAGTCTTCCATCTCTAAGAGGTAGTGAGTAACGAGAGCCTTGGCAGCAGGAGGTTCAGGAATCTATTCTTAGCCGTGGAGATGTACACACTAGTGACTTGATTCATCATTCTTCAGGGATGACATAAAGTAATGCAGGTTGGGGATTTCCACCAAATGCCTGTCACTCACACATCAGATAATACCTGTCCAAACAGGACGCCTGCCCTGACAGCAGTGTACAAACACCCAGGACTTGCACTCCGTATAAGCTAGTGCCCAACCAAGACATACACCAGTTATCTGATTACTTAGGCAGGCCCTCATATTCATTTGATGCCAACACACACAGCCAGTTATCATACCCTGTTTCCCCAAAAATAAGGCAGTGTCTTATATTAATTTTTGCTCCTAAGAACGAGCTAAGACTTACTTTTAGGGGACGTCTTATTTTTCCATGAACAAGAATTCACATTTATTGTTGAACAAAACATCAACCTGTATTAATATCCTGTAGGGATTTCATCACAGACATCAGCAGAAGCAGCCAAACTCTGAACTGCATAAAAAAAAAATGCACTAGGTCTTATTTTCGGGGAAACAGGGTAATAATGTCCAACAGACGGCTACCCCATTTAAAGCTGATTTGAAGCTTATCCATTGGTGTCAGGGACAAATTATAGAGCCAAATTAGTTGATCAAAGTTAAATGAAAAGGTCCCTCTGATGGACCCAAGTCACTGCTTTTACGCAATATGCCACCAAGGTAATCAGCAGAAAGACTCCAGGTTCCTTTGCACAGGTTAAGGAGGACCTGAATAGGCTACATACTATGGGCGAGATGTCCGTTTTTAGGCTACGTCAGTTTTTAGGCACATTAAATAAGTGTAATGTGCGCCAGAAAGTCCGACCCTATCAAAAATCTGAAATCAGGTATACCTTGCATAGTAAACATAATGCGCTGTGCGCCTCCATAACGAAATGCGCCTTTTGAGGCACATAGCACATCATTACAAGTGTATATGTGTTAGGTGCATAGCACATCATAACAAGTGTATATGTGTTAGGTGCATAGCGCATCATTACAAGTGTATATGTGTTAGGCGCATAGCACATCATTACAAGTGTATATGTGTTAGGCGCACAGCACATCATTACAAGTGTATATGTGTTAGGCGCACAGCACATCATTACAAGTGTATATGTGTTAGGCGCATAGCACATCATTACAAGTGTATATGTGTTAGGCGCACAGCGCATCATTACAAGTGTATATGTGTTAGGCGTATAGCGCATCATTACAAGTGTATATGTGTTAGGTGTATAGCGCATCATTACAAGTGTATATGTGTTAGGCGCATAGCACATCATTACAAGTGTATATGGTTGTTAGGTATAGCACATCATTACAAGTGTATATGTGTTAGCGCACAGCACATCATTACAAGTGTATATGTTGTTAGGCGCATAGCACATCATTACAATGTATATGTATTAGGGCGCATAGCACATCATTACAAGTGTATATGTGTTAGGCGCACAGCACATCATTACAAGTGTAAATGTGCTAGGCGCACAGCACATCATTACAAGTGTAAATGTGCTAGGCGCACAGCACATCATTACAAGTGTATATGTGTTAGGCGCATAGCACATCATTACAAGTGTATATGTGTAGGTGCACAGCGCATCATTACAAGTGTATATGTGTAGGTGCACAGCACATCATTACAAGTGTATATGTGTTAGGTGCATAGCACATCATTACAAGTGTATATGTGTTAGGCGCATAGCACATCATTACAAGTGTATATGTGTTAGGCACATAGCACATCATTACAAGTGTATATGTGTTAGGTGCATAGCACATCATTACAAGTGTATATGTGTTAGGCGCACAGCACATCATTACAAGTGTATTTAATGCCCCTATCGAGGCACATCGCACACAGAGGCGCACAGCTTATCATTACAAGTATATGAAATGCGCCTAACACATACTTGTAAAATGTGAAATGCACCCAGCACATATACACTTGTTATGATGTGCTATGCGCCTAACACATATACACTTGTAATGATGTGTTATGCGCCTAACACATATACACTTGTAATGATGTGCTGTGCGCCTAACACATATTTCACTTGTAATGAGTGCTAATGCACCTAACACATATACACTTGTAATGATGTGCTGTGCACCTAACACATATACACTTGTAATGATGTGCTATGCACCTAACACATATACACTTGTTATGATGTGCTATGCGCCTAACACATATACACTTGTAATGATGCGCTATGCGCCTATCACATATACACTTGTTATGATGTGCTATGTACCTAACACATATACACTTGTAATGATGCGCTATACACCTAACACATATACACTTGTAATGATGAGCTATACACCTAACACATATACACTTGTAATGAGGTGCTGTGCGCCTAACACATATACACTTGTAATGATGCGCTATGCACCTAACACATATACACTTGTTATGATGTGCTATGTGCCTAACACATATACACTTGTAATGATGCGCTATGCGCCTACACATATAAAACTTGTATATGTTGCTATGTACCTAACACATATACACTTGTAATGATGCGCTATACACCTAATACATATACACTTGGAATGATGTGCTATGCACCTAACACATATACACTTGTAATGATGTGCTGTGCGCCTAACACATATACACTTGTTATGATGTGCTATGCGCCTAACACATATACACTAGTAATGATGTTGCTGTGCGCCTAACACATATACACTTGTAATGATGTGCTATTCGCCTAACACATATACACTTGTAATGATGGGATTTTCGCCTAACACATATACACTTGTATTGATGTGCTTTTCACCTAACACATATACACTTGTAATGATGTGCTGTGCGCCTAACACATATACACTTGTAATGATGGTCTATGTACCTAACACATATACACTTGTAATGATGTGCTGTGCGCCTAACACATATACACTTGTTATGATGTGCTATGCGCCTAACACATATACACTTGTAATGATGTGCTGTGCGCCTAACACATATACACTTGTTATGATGTGCTATGCGCCTAACACATATACACTTGTTATGATGTGCTATGCGCCTAACACATATACACTTGTAATGATGTGCTGTGCGCCTAACACATATACACTTGTAATGATGTGCTATACACCTAACACATATACACTTGTAATGATGTGCGTGCGCCTAACACATATACACTTGTAATGATGTGCTATGCACCTAACACATATACACTTGTAATGATGTGCTATGCGCCTAACACATATACACTTGTAATTATGTGCTGTGCGCCTAACACATATACACTTGTAATGATGTGCTATGCGCCTAACACATATACACTTGTAATGATGTGCTATGCGCCTATCACATATACACTTGTAATGATGTGCTATGCGCCTAACACATATACACTTGTAATGATGTGTTATGCGCCTAACACATATACACTTGTAATATCTTCATGCGCCTAGCACATATACACTTGTTATGATGTGCTATGCGCCTAACACATATACACTTGTAATGATGTGCTATGCACCTAGCACATATACACTTGTTATGATGTGCTATGCACTTAGCACATATACACTTGTTATGATGTGCGGTGCGCCTAACACATATACACTTGTTATGATGTGCTATGCACCTAGCACATATATACTTGTTATGATGTGCTATGCATCTCATTTCGTTATGGAGGCGCACAGCGCATCATTTTTAGGCGCGTTACAAAGTGTCGTTCCCAGCATATAATGCGCCCAGTTTTGGTGTACGACAGTTCATTTACATCCAAAATATGGCGTCAAAAGCGGTTTTAGCGCAATATAGACCAAAAACCTGGCGTTGGCGGGAAATGTCGCCCTATATTTTTTATTCTCCCTCTCCTCCTCCCCAAGCTCTGCTCCCAATCCCACATCTCTAACTTGCCTCTTCTGACTTGTGCAAAATCCCCAGTCCTCACCTGCGGCCTGAACTGGAATACTAGACACATATGAGGCGTGACCCACAGATGTCCAATTTCATGAGCTTTATTTATCTACTTTTAAATGTGGCCGTAAATCTCTGAATTGACAGGACAGGTGCCATCATCATTCTCCTGTGTGAGACCCTATCACTAGCACTGGGCAGTGTGAGCTAGTATCTACCCCCCAGACCCTCCTCACACATTGCTAGACACCCCTGTGATTTGAACGCATGACCTCTTGTCCCCGGAGGTCTCCCGGCTAACACAAATCATATCCTCTTCTCCTGCATTTTATTGGCATAGTCGGAGCATGGCTCACAGATGTTTACGGCAGAGTGGTTGGGGGTCAGTGTCTACCGTCTGGATACCCACTGACTCACCTGCTCTGTTATTCTTCTGTGCTGTTGCTTAGGGAGAAGGGTGGTTGTAAACGGCGAATATCTTAGTAACAGTGTTTACAGACTGTTGTATCCTCCCTGGCTCCCAGCGTACGAGGTGCAGCAGTTGTACTCTTAGGCCTCGTTCACACGGCTTATTTCAGAACGTATTTACAACGGATTTCCGATGTAAATACGTTCTGAAATCAGTTGAAAATCAGTTGCAAATAAGTGCCACTAAGTGTGGCACGTATTTGTAACTGATTTCCCGACGGATTCACATTCGCCAATCATTGTAGGTGGTGAATCCGTCCGGAAAGAATTGACATGTCAATTGTTTTTCCGTCCGGATTGCCGTCGTCAATCCGCGGCGGCAATCCGGAACGGAATTTTGCGTCAGTGTGAACGACGACCCCGTATTTTCTATTGAAATCAATAGAAAATGGCTGTGACTTATTTCGGACGGATTTGCCGACGGATTTTTCCGTCGGCAAATCCGTCCGAAATAAGCCGTGTGAACGAGGCCTTAAAATCCCGGAGGCCTCTTTCCCACCGCAGGGCTAAGTATGAAGAACCTGACAAGTCATGTAATATTTTAATCTTTGTGTTCTCCACAAGTACATTTCAGAGCTCAGTGTTTCATGGAAATAAAATTGGCGGGGGTGAGAAGGTGCCAGGTAGAATGAGGTGTAGCCAGAACCGTTACATTATCTTTCCTATATAAAGGGATTGTCTCACTACATTGATTCCTCTTACCTCAGTCCTGTTTTCTTGGTTTCATTTTGCATTCAGGGGAGTGTTTACTGGCTTCTACTAGACTGCCGTAGAAGCCAGGTCTGTAGCTATAGCAACCAGTGTTGGCAGCCTATTAGGAGAGATGAAACAGGTCTGTAGCTAAAGCAACCAGTGCTGGCAGCCTATTAGGAGAGATGAAACAGGTTTGTAGCTATAGCGGCCAGCGCTGGCAGCCTATCAGGATAGATCAAACAGGTCTGTAGCTATAGCAACCAGTGCTGGCAGCCTATCAGGAGAGATCAAACAGGTCTGTAGCTATAGCGACCAGTGCTGGCAGCCTATCAAGAGAGATGAAACAGGTCTGTAGCTAAAGCGACCAGTGCTGGCAGCCTATCAGGAGAGATCAAACAGGTCTGTAGCTAAAGCGACCAGTGCTGGCAGCCTATCAGGAGAGATCAAACAGGTCTGTAGCTATAGCGACCAGTGCTGGCAGACTATCAGGAGAGATTAAACTGGTCTGTAGCTAAAGCAACCAGTGCTGGCAGCCTATCAAGTGATATTGAACAGGTCTGTAGCTATAGCGACTTGAGGAGCTGATGCAGCCCATACAAGAGGGGATATCTAGGAATAGGTAGGACACTGTTAATGGACACATATTGCAAAGTGACTTGTTTTTACAAGATCTTTAACATAAAAAGCAGCAATCCTTGTAGTGAGACAACCCCTTTAACAGAAGAATTCTAGAAGGGAGAAGGCACAGACTGTGAATAATTTGTACAAATATTGGAGACAATGTGCTACCGAGACAGAGTCTGCATGACCGCACCGCACGGGTTCATCGGTCGGGGAGATCAATGACTGCATGAAATTGAATGTTCTTGCACCCATGATCTTAACAGTTAAAACAAATATATATATGTATATAAGTATATATATCTATGAATATATATCTATATCTATATATATATCTATATATCTATATATATATAAGTATATATATATATCTATATCTATATATATCTTTCTTCTGGTTCAGTAGAGCTGCATGTTAGGACAGGAGGCCCGGCAAGGAGCTGGCTCGGAGAGCGGAGGTGGAGACTGGGAGCATTCCTCCAGGTAAACGTGTTACACTGCCCTGTGCTTGAAGTGGTTGCAGAATCGGAACATTTCACTGTGTACCCATATAAGCCCTGACAAACAAAGCTTTTCCCCAACCGCAAACATCATTCTGGTTGCTTTGAGGAAAGTCGTAAGCAGGGCAGGAGAGGCGAAGAGAAGTTCACAAGACGAGAAGGCGTCTCACCGATGTAGTCAGAGGGCTGTCCGCATTCATCCGAAAATTCAATGCTTTGTACTGGGGTCCTGGGTCTCAATCCGACCATTTGATGGAGTCTGTATGTCCAACCTGTGTTTGCAGATTTTTCCTCTAGTTCAGGCATCCTCAAACTGCGACCCTCCAGCTGTGGGGAAACTACAACTCCCCTCATTCTCACTGTTATTGATTATATAAATGCATCATGGGAGTTGTAGTTTCCCAAGAGCTGGAGGGCCGCAGTTTGAGGATGCCTGCTCTAGGTGAAATGGAAGTAGCCTCAAAGGGGCTACTCTGTCCTTGTGGGGGTCCAAATTAGCTTAAAAAATAACAAAGGTTGCACCGAGAAAGAACATCACAACATGCCTTGTTGCTGTGAAAAAGCTTTCTGCCTTTATTCACAAAATGGCGGCTTTTTTATACCTTTTCAAATTAGTAGATAAGAAGCATCACATGTACCTGGCTGTGAGGGTCTATTGGCACCTCCTTATCTACAGACCCCTCCTCACAGCTCAGGAATGTTTGGACACAGGTGTAACTTCAGAAGAGGTGCCATCTTGGATTACACGACGATCTCTACAAACTACTACAGGCGGCCATTTTGTTAACATATTAGTGACAAGAGATATACAGACAGCTTAGGTATGTGCCTACTATATATATCTATGTGAGGTATATACTAACTAAAACATTAAAATGGAGACACAAAGGATCACACATATATAACCTTTGTTCCCATCCACAACATAGGTACTGTGGCTTTCTTCAATGCTCCAAAAACATACTCATCAATTAATTTGGAATTTAGATTGTGAGCCTCAATGTTAAAGAGAATCTGTCGTCAATTTTTTTTTTACTTATTAAATCAAGCCCCTTATCCATATTCTTTTTCTCTCAGCCGTTTTTATTTCCTGATTGTAGATTTCTCTATTCGGCCGTCTATAAATGATTGTGGGAAGACATTCTTGTTGCACTGCTTTAACAGCAGTCAGAGAGACTTTACAGCAGCTTCATGCACATAGGATTCTTGAGACAGATTCTGTCCCATAGACTTGTATAGGAGAGTTTTCACTGCAAAGTGAGGGAGAGGGGGAGCTGTGACATAACCTCTTGTGACTGGTGGATCTTGTGTTATCTGTACACATTGGTGTCTCCTTTCATTGTGACCCTCTTTGTGCTGATAATGAGCAGACAACTGAGAATCTTTCTCTACAGAACAGGAAGTGTCAGACAATTATTAGGCCTAGTGGCCAAAGTGACAACTGCAGGACTTAAGAATTATTTAAAAAAAATATTGAAAGTGATATGGAAAATAAAAATAATAGAAACAAAAATTCCTAAAAAATGTGTTTAACATAAAAATGTGAGTTAAACAATAAGTAATTTTTTGATGACACATTCCCTTTAATAGGGACTGATATGGGCGACGGTAATTTCTTTACAGCGCTCTGGCATATGTTGGTGAAATATAAATGAATTAACTAAATACATAACATTACAAATGATGGAACTTAACACAGGAACACACACGTCAACTATGGAAAATAGTTGCAGTAATTGCAATCAAACCCTTCAGTCTCATGTAATGAGGTTTAGCTCATTCCTCTTTGTGGACACAGTAATATGTTGTCATGGATCATATATGTCAAGCTCAAGGCCCATGGGCAAACCTCACCACCACGTCATCTTATGTGATCCTTGAGTGTTTAGACACAGCGAGCAGGGATGGACAAGGTCTTGAGGCAAAAGGACCATCTCTCCCCTTTCTCTGGAGTGAGGCAGTGCCAGCACAGGGAGTGAGCGCCATCTTGAAATCGGAGCTCCAATGCGCACCTACACACCGCTCTGTTCAGCAACTTGCAGATGGTGGCACAGCTCTGCCAGCCCTACTCAAAAATGGAACTACAAGTGCCAGCATGCTACAGCAGCACATGTTAAACACATGAACTGTATTAGCACTCAGAGTTAGTACATGTGTGATGTGACCTGCTGGCACTTGTAGTTCTATGTTTTACAGTAGCTAGTGGCTGTGGAATTACAAGTGCCAGCATGCCAAAGCAGCACATTTTACACATATAGACTGTATCAGCATGCATACAATTAGTACATGTGTGGTGTGGCATGTTGGCACTTGTAGTTCTATGTTTTACAGTAGCTAATGGCTGTGGAATTACAAGTGCCAGCATGCCAAAGCAGCACATTTTAAACATATAGACTGTATCAGCATCCAGACCATTAGTACATGTGTGGTGTGGCATGTTGGCACTTGTAGTTCTATGTTCCACGGCAGCTAGTAGCTGTGGAAGTACAAGCGCCAGCATGCCACAGCAGCACATGTTAAACAAATGAACTGTATCAGCACGCATACAATTAGTATGTGTGTGGTGGAGCATGCTGGCACTTGTAGTTCTATGTTCCAGAGCAGCTAGTAGCTGTGGAAGTACAAGTGCCAGCATGCTACAGCAGCACATGTTAAACACATGAACTGTATCAGCACTCAGAGAGTTAGTACATGTGTGGTGTGTCCTGCTGGCACTTTTAGTTCTATGTTTTACAGTAGCTAGTGGCTGTGGAATTACAAGTGCCAGCATGCCAAAACAGCACATTTTAAACATATAGACTGTATCAGCATGCATACAATTAGTACATGTGTGGTGTGGCATGTCGGCACTTATAGTTCTATGTTCCACAGCAGCTAGTAGCTGTGGAAGTACAAGTGCCAGCATGCCACAGCAGTACATGTTAAACACATGAACTGTATCAGTACTCATACAGTTAGCACATGTGTGGTGTGTCCTGCTGGCACTTGTAGTTCTATGTTCTACCGCAGCTAGTAGCTTTGGAAGTACAAGTGCCAGCATGCCACAGCAGCACATGGTAAACACATGAACTGTATCAGCACGCATACAATTAGTACGTGAGTGGTGGAGCATGCTGGCACTTGTGGTTCCACAACTGCAAATGCCAGCATGCCACACATGTACTAACTGTATAGTACTTTACATTGGAGGCTGCTGGGGGAATGGTAGGGGATTGGCAAGCAGGAAGAACAGTACAAGACAGGAGTGGTGTGCCGCCCTGATGATGGAGGTTCCTAACGCAGGGGGGCTGGGCGGGAGGTAGGTAAAAAAGAGCTGTTGTGCCGGACAGAAGATGCAGGTGGCAGAGGAAGGCTTGTGACGATCAGACATTATTATGGGACGTGACGTCAGCACGATGAGCCATGCCCCATAAGTCTTCGTTTATAACTACATGTAAGACGAAACTGCTTGTACCTTACCGCACCTAAGTTTAGACCTCACTGAACCAATCACAGTGAAAAAATTCCAACAGTGAGTACGGTAACAATTATCAGTTGTCAGAACAGGTGGTAA
Source organism: Phyllomedusa bahiana (assembly GCA_025379985.1). NCBI lineage: Eukaryota > Metazoa > Chordata > Amphibia > Anura > Hylidae > Phyllomedusa > Phyllomedusa bahiana. Next base: position 54,283 of record JAODAL010012562.1, read on the forward strand.
AGATAACTGCACCTCCCTGGATCTTCTATGTCCAGTCATAGACATTGTACAGGAAAAGCATGAGAACCATTGCTCCCTATCCGATTAGATCCCGTTTATCTTCTCCTGTGGTATCCAGTGCTGGATTAAGTCTACAGGCTATGCTAAACTTTAGTGACATATATCCATGTAACATTTACTGTGATGGTTTGCAGCTTTGAAAGGGTTTTTCTTCCCCCGCATTCATTGGCTTTAAATATGCAAAGTTATATAAAGACTATTACCAAATACAGTGCTGTTCTGATTTTGCTTCCTTTCAGAGGTAGAGCAGTTATATCTCTTGCTTCTGTACACAAGCTTCCCTTGGCTACTAACCACCTTTTTCTGCTCTAGCCGTGGCCGGGATGGTGACATCAGTTCCTGCTGTGTCTTATCAGCAGCACAGGAGCTTGTTTATCTTTCTTACTGACAAACTTTAATGCTTTAGAACTCTGTAATCTTCTACCCTTCTGTTATAACCCCTCCATTACCAATGTCCCTCCAAGAGGCTCAGCTAGGAAGAGCAGAGCTGAAGTATCAGTCACTGCTGTAGAACTACTCACAGCCTGAACAGGAGGTGGGAGCCTGAAGCTGGCTGTGAAAACAGCATGATGAGAACATCCCTTTAAAGGGGTTGTGCCACAAAGTGAGTTCCTTACCTATAAACAAAGCATGCAGCGTCATGAACGGCTGCAGAGGTGAGAGGGAGGGGGGGTGAGCAGAGAGCGAGGAAGAAAGGAGCGTCTGCAATGTTTACTCAAATAAATACATTACAACCAGTGGAATCTCAATACAGCAGACAACCTCATACACTGCACTTTCTCCCTGTCATCAGATAAGAAGTGCAAACATGCAAGCACGGCCGGATCAGCTCCTGTTAGTGTCCTGGTCGTGTCTAATGTAAACTGTCAGGAAACTAAGGGGGACTGAGCAACGCTGTAGCTCTCGGAGGCTTCACTTTTTGTAATCACATATATTTAGAAAAGTGATTAAATACCCATTTTGGAGGATCCCACGTCAACATTACATCGTGGCAAAACCCCTTAGAGGGAACCTGTCACATAGGTGATGCCCCCCTAGCTGAGGACAGCACAAGCTAGTGTCAGACCTGCTGTTTCCAGCGCTGTGCCCCTTATTCTGTTAGATGCCGCAGTTTTAGAGCATTTACCCCTCAAATCTTATTCATGAGCAGGTGTTAGCTCCACCCACCAAAGGCTAGCTCCGCCCACTGACAGTTATTCACATGTTTCTAACTATTCAATGTAATAGGTTTGTCAGTTGAAGTGGGCGGGGCTAGCCTCAGGTGGGCGGGGTTTGAGAAAAAAAACTGACACTCTGAAGGACTCTTCGAATGACTCTTCTGGCTGAAAACTGCAGATTTGAGAATTAAATACACGAAAACTACAACATCTTACAGAATAAGGGACACAGCGCTGGAAACAGCAGGTCTGACCGGCTTTGTGCTGCCCTCAGCAAGGGGGGCATAACCTATGTGACAGGTTCTCTTTAAATGCTCTAAAACTGCTGCATCTTACAGAATAAGGGACACAGTGCTGGAAACAGCGGGTCTGACACTAGCTTGTGCTGCCCTCAGCATCTTACAGAATAATGGACACAGCGCTGGAAACAGCAGGTCTGACACTAGCTTGTGCTGCCCTCAGCATCTTACAGAATAAGGGGCACAGCGCTGGAAACAGCAGGTCTGTCACTAACTTGTGCTGCCCTCAGCATCTTACAGAATAAGGGGCACAGAGCTGGAAACAGCAGGTCTGACACTAGCTTGTGCTGCCCTCAGCATCTTACAGAATAAGGACACAGCGCTGGAAACAGCAGGTCTGACACTAGCTTGTGCTGCCCTCAGCATCTTACAGAATAAGGGGCACAGCGCTGGTAACAGCTGGTCTGACACTAGCTTGTGCTGCCCTCAGCATCTTACAGAATAAGGGGCACAGCGCTGGAAACAGCAGGTCTGACACTACCTTGTTCTGTCCTCAACCAGGGGGGCACAACCTATGTGACAGGTTCTCTTTAAAGGAATGTGGACTCCTAACCATCAAAGTCACTGAGGGTCTCCTATCTACATCACCTTCCGATGAAAGATAGGGCATAATTATCTATGCCCCTTACCCTCTGTCATTGCCATCAGGTCTGTCTGGGACTGAGGTGGGTCCTGCAGCTTCTAGAAGCGACAGCTGTCTTCTGGAATCAGAAGCAACCGCAAGATATCCCCGCTCGACATAAAACGCCTACAGGACGTACGTGAGCCCCTCCACATAAGGAGCAGGTGAACTACTGCTGAACCCGATGGGGTTATTACACTTATTAAAGACGCCGTGCCCTGAGGACCCCGAAAGCTTCACTCAAGGGGAATGGGATAATTATAATTAACCTGAATAAAACCATGTTGTTTAGATAAGCTACTGAGAGGAGTCTGCTTCAATGGGCTGAGGCCTGAAGGGAAGACCAGGGAGAAGATCCTGCGAGGAACGCCAAGAAACAAGTGAAACGTGACATTCAGCCGGCGGTGAAGGATGAGGGCAGGTTGTTTACATTACTAATTCATTCCCAAACGATGCACTTCTGCCCAAGCTCTACCCAGATCCTGCATTCCCCGCAGTGTCGTCAGCAAGGTGCTCCAGGCATTCCTGTTAACTCCTTGGGTCTCCAGGCTACAACGGGCGCTGCAGAGCAATTAGCCTCTACCTCCAACCAGCAGCAGAGCAATTAGCCTCTACCTCCAACCAGCAGCAGAGCCAGCTGCCGGGTAATGTATCCAACAAACTGCCCACAAGTGCCAACCATGAGGATAGGAGAGCTGGACACGGCAGACAATCTCTTGAGGCTTTTTCTTACTATGGGCAACAGATTCATTTTCCTCCAGTTTCTATTCACTGACAGCAAGTAGAAGTCTTAGAGTGGAGAGAAAATATAATATTACAGCATTGTTTTTCTACTATACCAAGAATTAGCTCTGATTATGCAAATCTAGAAAGCCCCTTTAATATAGCTACAGTAAAAGTCATTAGACCCCGCCACACACTATGTATACTTAAAGGGGTTTTGCCACAAAGTAAAATTGACGCAGGAGGCTTGCAAATTAAATAATAAACAGTTTCACCATTCATTATTATTAAAAATTCTGCACCGTTTTTGTTTTAGCTGCTCCTTTAGTGATCCATTGTTTACAGCTCGTCTCCAGCGGATACGACCAGGCCTGGGAGCTCCTCAGTCCTGGTCGCACATGCTCAGACATCACCTCTCCTCTCAGGCAGCTACTGAGTGTTCAAACCCCAGGTGCTGTCATTCTACTCCCGTCCTCTGTACTCCTTAGTAATCATATACTCACTGCTGAGCGAGTGTTCAACCCCAGGTGCTGTCATTCTACTCCAGTCCTCTGTACTCCTTAGTAATCACACACACTCACTGCTGAGTAAGTGTTCAACCCCAGGTGCTGTCATTCTACTCCCGTCCTCTGTACTCCTTAGTAATCATATACTCACTGCTGAGCGAGTGTTCAACCCCAGGTGCTGTCATTCTACTCCCGTCCTCTGTACTCCTTAGTAATCATATACTCACTGCTGAGCGAGTGTTCAACCCCAGGTGCTGTCATTCTACTCCCGTCCTCTGTACTCCTTAGTAATCACACACACTCACTGCTGAGCGAGTGTTCAACCCCCAGGTGCTGTCATTCTACTCCCATCCTCTGTACTCCTTAGTAATTAGTCAAACAGAGCAAATAAATAAAAAAGAAACCTCAATCAGGTCTGTGCATTGATAAAGAGGAAAAAAAAAAAGCACAGGTTTGGTTACTGCAGGGATTTTAACCTAGGACCCTTGTGCCTGGAGGCAAAAACTTTACCTCTCAGCTACTCACAACACTTTACATAAACAGACCTTTCTTTGACTACAGAGAGGAAAGGCAAGGTGATGTCATCCTGCTGGGTCAAACAAAGTCCACACGCCCCCTTCTGAGCACACAGAGCTGAAGAGCTGGATGCAGAAAGTATGAAATGGATCGTGGCAAAACCTCTTTAAAGGGATTGTCTGGTAAAAAAATAAATAAATCGTCACTGGAGCCAGGGAGGTCCAAAATAGAAAAAAAAACACTCACAGAGCTGTCCCTCGCCGCTGTCTCTCTCAAGCTGCCATCGATTCGCTCCTCTTGACCTCTTGTCATTTAACTTTAATTGACTAACTCGGGTCTAAAATGTGTCCCTAACACTAAGTCATACGCTTCAAATCAGCTTTATATGAGGTTGCCGTCTGCTGGACATAATTATCTGTCAAAAATTGTCCTACTGGTGGTGTCACCAGGTGGGGTCATGAGAGGCATGGTCATTTGTATAAGAAATGTATCACAGGATCCAGGTGAGGAAGCAGACTTGTATACAGGGGACAAAGTGAATCGTGAAATCCCAAAGAAGAGGACACGTAGGTCATACTTACTTACCACGAAGCTCCTGGCAAGTCACTGGTTTCGACTTTAGGGTATGCTTACAAGGCTTAAATTGCCGCGGATTTCGCCACGTATTACGCTCTATATGCGGCAAAATGCACACCGCAATAACGATCATTCATAGCTCTCATGGAAAGCTATGGATTACGTGTCATGCTCCCACGCGTACAATACGATCATATTGTACGCGCGGTGGGGAGAATTGACATGTCAATTGTTAGCGGCGATTACGCGCCACTGACAATGCATGTCACAGGAGATGGGTGCCAGCCGACACCCCCCCCCCCCCACCGCCCTCACTTGGGAATTATGCACCGATCAGCGTGTGGATCCAAAACACACGGCGTATTAGCTGTGAACATAGCCTTAGACTATGTTCACACGGCTTATTTGTGGGGCCCGCGCCTCGCCAGCCCATAGACATTCATTACTAGAGGTGCGTATACGCCGCTAGTAAATGACCTGTCACTTATCTCCCCCGCGGTGTATTCGCTGAGCAGGGAGAGGAGACGTAATCCATACTTCTCTATGAGAACTGTGGATTACCGTAATGACCGGGATGTGTTTCAGCCGTAATTCACGCACTCCGGCGCGTAATTACGGACCGAAAAACGTCCCATTTTAAGCCGTGTGAACATGGCCTTAGGGTTCTCATCCCCACAAAGAAGACCGTCTCTTGCTTCATTCGCACACAATGGAGCGCGAGTCCCTTCCACCTTTCACAGTTCTATATAAACCATTGCATTTCCAGATGAATGCAGACAGTCAAAAACAGGGACTGTCCTTCCAAACAAGGGACACTTAGGGTATCCCTGGCAGGAAACATTGGATATCTGCATAGACTAAAATGTCACTAATGATGATGTGTAATACAGGCAGTCCCCGGGTTACAAACGGGTTAGGGACTGTAGGTTTGTTCTTAAATTGAAATTATATGTAAGTCGGAACAGGTAGATTTATTACATGTAATTCCAGCACAAACATTTTTTTAGTGTTGGATAGTGCAGGGAGGGGTTTTTACATTTGTTTTGCTGTCTGTGCCCTTTTTTAGAAGAGTTCATCTAACGTTCTGTATCTCATGTGCAGCTGTGGCATGCTGGCACTTGGTTATCATGGGGCGTGACTCAGTGTTGAATGTCAGCCACGCCCCATAAGTCTCTGTTTGTAACTAGGGGACGTATGTAAGTCGGGGACTGCCGGTATTTGTATATGTGTATGTTTTACATGAAAACTTTCCCATTTTTCTTGGAAAGGGAAGATCATTTCTTAGGGAGAACGCCATATCGGTGTGTGGAGATTCGAAATTGCCTTTTGTACTCCACAAAGCATCTGCATATCACAAGGCATTGCCTCCCATTCAGCCAAGCCAGTATCACTCTGCTCTGTGCTGATGAGGGGCAAACTCCCCGAAACAGCTGTCTACAGATGAGTGAAGCTGGCTTGGCTAAATATCCCTTTTGCTTTCCAAAGACCCAGTGGGTCAAAAGCGAATTGAGGATTTGTTACATCCAATAGAGGGCACTTGAGATTCTCAGCTGTTTTCCCATAATGCCTTGTGATATCCATTTTTCTTGAACAGTAACTAAAGCTATGGTATGGAAAATGCAAACAAACGTAAGATATTCTAAGGCGCACGGATCCAAGTCCCCTCAGATTCTGCCACAGATTTGCACTTTTTTTTGCTATGCCAAGCATTGGTCATTCAGTTGGGTTCATCGCTCCCTGGCTACTATATCTGGCTTCTGCACAATGTCAGTCCGTCACGTCGTGGGCCCACTTATACATCTATATGGGTCCATAGTTATAGCTATGTGATCACCAATTTTGGTGACACTTTTACCAGTTTATATCAGGCATAAGCTCTTCTTGAATATACTGCACACAGACATCGCTCCGAGATTTCTTTCCCCTGAAGAACCACATTATACACAGGGGAGAGCGTCAGGTTTTGTTTTTGGACCATGCAGTGACTACTGTTTCCTCATATTATATATGATAGTCTATACCAAGGGTTAGCCATCGTAGGGTGGGGCCGTCCCTTTTGGGGCAGGTGTTCCACCAGGTAAGCAGGGTGTAATAGGGACTGCCAAGGCATACAAATATACCTAGTATAATTAATGCCTATGGGATGATCCCTGATTTTTCCATAAGAAAGGTTTGCTTTCAGCTATCCATGGATTAATTGTGATCCGGATCGGAGTTGGTCACGTGAGTAAATCATCTACTGAATTACTATTGTGTGACTTGTTTGCCCTACTGGCTGGCATATAAATTCTATCAGATCTGTGATTATTGATAAAGCTATGGAAATGGTTTGTGCTTTCAATACGGTCTAGAAACCATATTTTATATGTTTAAAGGGGTTGTCTCACTACATTGATTCAACTTACCTCAGTCCTGTTTTCTTGGTTTCACTTTGAATTCAGAGGCGTGTTTACTGGCTTCCACTAGGCTGCCGTAGAAGCCAGGTCTGTAGCTATAGTAACCAGCACTTGCAGCCTATCAGGATGGATCAAACAGGTCTATAGCTATAGCGACCTGAGGAGCTGATGCAGCCCATACCAGATGGGATATCTCAGAATAGGTAGGACACTGTTAATGGACACATATTGCAAAGTGACTTGTTTTTGCAAGAACTTTAACATAAAAAGCAGCAATCCTTGTAGTGAGACAACCCCTTTAAGGGTTTGTAATAAAAGTTAAAATTTAGCTGTTATTAAAGAACTGGGATTGATCTCAATCCGGCTAATTTGGCCCTCTTCTTTTTCTTGGGACCAATCTTTTGAGTCATCAGAACATCACTCATTTTCTTCTCCACACCAGGTTTAGCCAATGTAAATAACCATTAAAATTAGAGGTGAATTTCAGGAGGATTTCGGCGCAGAATAAACATGGATTCCATACCAAAATCTGCGTGAACGTGTCACCTCTTCACAAACCTCTTATTGTGCTCCTTACTGTAGATAAAGACAAACGTCCAATTTCCTCTAAACCTTGCACTCCCTCAGGTTCTCAGCAGGAAATCTTGTACTTGCTCTCTTTTTCTTGGAGATACGTTTCCGTGCTCGCCTTCCTCAAGCCCCCAAATGATATGAATGAGTCTGTAATAGGCTGAGGCTACCACTCTTTCATCGCAAGCTCTGCCAGGCCCGGCTATGTAGTAAATTGACACGTACAATGTAACGTAGATACACAGCTCACCCTCTGCACTATTCTGCTGTTTTACGTAGTGCAGGGAAGAGTTTTTACATTTGTTTTGTTGTCTGTGCCCCTGTTAAGAAGATTTTACCCTCACATTTACATTTTCACCTCGTGTGCTGTTGCGGCATGCTGGCACTTGTAGTTCTACAGCTACTATCTGCTGTGGAACATGAAACTACAAGTGCCAGCATGCCTCATAAGTCTCCGCTTGTAACAAGGGGACAGATGTAAGTCGGAACGGTGTAAGTCGAGGACTGCCTGTATTGTATAGCATTAATTGCTGTGCCTTTCTACACAAAAAAATGCATCAAAAACGCACCCTTAAAAGATTGCAGGTATGCAACATTGTAAAGTTCCATTTACTCACTATACAAAACTCCAACACAAGGAATTCATTTTGCATTAAACATGTTACTTGCGGTATACAGTGGTAGTCGGTGGAGTAGCACAGACAGGCAGTAGCCGCACACAGAGATTCGCATGTTGGGCTCTATTGGGCTCCACTATTGGGCTCTGAAACACCATGAATGCCACTGGGAATAGAATCGCGGTCTATTTGCACTAACTGCTCCCCACCGACCACCACTGTACACCGCAAGTAACATGTTTAATGTAAAATAAATTCCGTATGTATAGGAAAGTGAAGAAATCAGGCGATACCTTTTAGAGGTTAACTGAGTATATTTGTTGGTAAGCTTTCGAGAGTTCTAGCTCTCTTCTTCAGACATGATGTTAAAGGGGTTGTCTCACTATAAGGATTGATTTTTATGTTAAAGATCTTGCAAAAACAAGTCACTTTGTAATATATGTCCATTAACAGTGTCCTACCTATTCCTAGATAACCCCTCTTGTATGGGCTGCATCAACTCCTCAGGTCGCTATAGCTACAGACCTGTTCAATTTCTCATGATAGGCTGCCAGCACTGTTTGCTATAGCTACAGACCTGTTCAATCTCTCATGATAGGCTGGTAGCGCTGGTCCCTATAGCTACAGACCTGTCTGATCTCTCCTGATAGGCTACCTGCACTGGTTGCTATAGCTACAGACCTGTTCAATCTCTCCTGATAGGCTGCCAGCATTGGTTGCTATAGCTACAGACCTCTTTGATCTCTCCTGAAAGGCTGCCAGCGCTGGTCCCTATAGCTACAGACCTGTTTGATCTCTCCTGATAGGCTGCCAGCACTGGTTGCTATAGCTACAGACCTGTTTGATCTCTCCTGATAGGCTGCCAGCACTGGTTGCTATAGCTACAGACCTGTTCAATCTCTCCTGATAGGCTGCCAGCACTGGTTGCTATAGCTACAGACCTGGCTTCTACCGCAGCCTAGTAGAAGCCAGTAAACACGCCCCCGAATTCAAAATGAACCCAAGAAAACAGCACTGAGGGAAGATGAATCAATGTAGTGAGACAACCCCTTTAACTTCGTGTCTTCACCATGTCTGAAGAAGAGAGCTAGAACTTTTGAAAGCTCACCATCAAATATATTCAGTTAGCCTCTAAAAGGTATCGCCTGACTTCTTCACTCTTCTACTGCTTTTTATGGCTAACACGGTACAACACTATACTATTAGAAGCTTTGTATAGTGAATAAATGGAACTTTATCTACAATGTTGCATACCTGCAATCTTTTAAGGTTGAAGTCTATGTGAGGAGTTTGGAGGATCTTCTAATGTGCAGGTGCTGTGGTTGGACCAGGTCACGCATAATTGTTACCAGTCTGTATTAATTGAGAGTGCTTGCACTGTTCCCGCACCATGTTGCTGGATTTGCTCCATATAGAATAAAAAGAAAAAAGGAGATGGCGCTCTATGTGAAAGTACGTGTGATAAATAATAAAAATCTAATAATTAAGGTGCTCACCTGGTGGTGTTGTGCGATCTAGTATAGAGGCACAACACTCATAGAAACCTGTTTGGCTTTATCATCAGCAGCCGCGTCGTCCTGGTCTCTAATGGCGGAAGGACGTCAGAATGGTATTGCAGTAAAACGGATAAAAAAGGACCGGGCGCTCGTCACTTTGGAGTAAATCCACGTGGATACCAACATGGGATGAAAATAAAAACACTTTATTCCAAATAAAACAATAAGAAGGCGGCCTTAATGCTTTAAGTAACTGTGCATAACGCGTTTCGTGCCCCCCGGAACTTCCTCAGATGCAGAAAGTGTTACATGTTGTAACACTTTTTGCATCTGAGGAAGTGCCGTGGGCACGAAACGCGTTATGCACAGTTACTTAAAGCATTAAAGGAGTTGTCTCCCTTCAGAGTTTCAGAGAATGCATGAATGAAATACTCTGTCACTTCCTGGTTCAGACTGACTCATTTGCATAAGCTCCATGCTTGTACAGCTCAGTGCTGTGCTGTGCTTTCAGATGCTAATTAGATCAGATGAGCTTCTCAAACTACTAACAGGACTTCTTATCTGATCCCCAAAACAAAAGCCCTAATTACAGTTCTGTTTATTTTACATAAATCAAGCTTTTTACTGCTCAGCAGCACAGGACACTGCAGAGACCTGTGTGATGACATCACTCACTGTTATCTCATTGAACAAACAGCAGGGGGAGAATTGTTTACAGGTCAGTTACTGAGGGAACTGAAATAGCCAGGGAGGTCATAAATTCACTTGTATCTCCTTAGGGAAAACAGAGGAACAAAGCAATATATTTGGAAAATGTCTTTTTTTTTGTGTTCCCTACAATTTGAAAGCTATTCTTTGTAGCGAGACAACCCCTTTAAGGCCACCTTCTTATTGTTTTATTTGGAATAAAGTGTTTTTATTTTCATCCCATAGTGGTATCCACGTGGATTTACTCCAAAGTGACGAGCGCCCGGTCCTTTTTTTATCCGTTTTACTGGATTTGCTCCATACCACATGTCATAGCATGCATATCGCCATGTTTTAGAGCAGTTATATGCCCCCCTGACCCTTGCAGCTATCTGGATCACAACAAGCTATCCTATGAAGAGCACCTACCTTTCACCTTATTATGGCATCGGTACAACTTTGCTACATTAGCAGTGTACTTATAAATTTCATGTACACAGACTCACATATGCTGCTTTTACAGGACGGTTAAGGAGCAGCTATGAGCAGGTGTTTTCTACCAGGTTACATTTACTCCTCACTATGTTTATACAATGAGCTCATAAAATAACCACGTACCTGCAGATCATGTTCGGTTGGAAAGTGAACTCTTCTATTACTGTAAAGGAAAAAAAAAACAGTGTTAAATGCAGACAAAAGAAAGAATATGGCCACCTGAAATAATAAAATGATGTTCCTGAACAGCAGACCGGAGTGGGAGGTGTGAAGCAGGAAGATCAGGATGAACAGCGCCGTTCTAGATAATGCACATGGCGTACTCGACGTTCGTTCTCCAGCCTCTGCTTGTCCCACATCTCCTATTATGAACCATATGTTCCTTACTTAAAGGGGTTGTCTCACTACATTGATTCATCTTACCTCAGTCCTGTTTTCTTGGTTTCATTTTGAATTCAGGGGTGTGTTTACTGGCTCAAAATAGGTCTGTAGCTATAGTGACCAGCGCTGGCAGCCTATCAGGAGAGATCAAACAGGTCTGTAGCTATAGCAACCAGCACTGGCAGCCTATCAGGAGAGATCAAAAAGGTCTGTAGCTATAGCAACCAGTGCTGGTAGCCTATCAGGAGAGAGAACAGGTCTGTAGCTATAGCAACCAGTGCTGGCAGCCTATAAGGAGAGATCAGACAAGTCTGTAGCTATAGCAACAAGCGCTGGCAGCCTATCAGGAAAGATCAAACAGGTCTGTAGCTATAGCAACCAGCGCTGGCAGCCTATCAGGAGAGATCAGACAGGTCTATAGCTATACCAACCAGTGCTGACAGCCTATCATGAGAGATAGAACAAGTCTGTAGCTATAGCGACCAGTGCTGGTAACCTATCAGGAGAGATCAAACAGGTCTGTAGCTATAGTGACCAGCGCTGGCAGCCTATCAAGAGATATAAAACATGTCTGGAACTATTAGCAACCAGTGCTGGCTGCCTATCAGGAGAGATCAAACAGGTCTGTAGCTATAGCAACCAGTGCTGGCTGCCTATCAGGAGAGATCAAACAGGTCTGTAGCTATAGCAACCAGTGCTGGCTGCCTATCAGGAGAGATCAAACAGGTCTGTAGCTATAGCAACCAGTGCTGGCAGCCTATCAGGAGAGATTGAACAGGTCTGTAGCTATAGCAACCAGTGCTGGCAACCTATCAGGAGAGATTGAACAGGTCTGTAGCTATAGTGACCTGAGGAGCTGATGCAGCCCATACAAGAGGGGATATCTCAGAATAGGTAGGATCCTGCTAATGGACACATATTGCAAAGTGACTTGTCTTTGCAAGATCTTTAATATAAAAAGCAATCTTTATAGTGAGACAACCCCTTTAAAAACCTCCGACTTTATTAAAATGCACTGATGATCGTCTGATTGTTTAAATGATTTAATTTTCAGGCTTTGCACTTTGGTATTTTTTTGTGCTTGTTTATGAGTGAAGACTTGTACCATGTCATTCACCTTTTCCATGTCATTCTCTTTTGTGTATGCTTTTATGTTTGCTGATTCTGTTTTATATATAAAAAAAAAAAGTGGCAATAAAATTTTTGGGGAAAAATAAAAAATACACTGATAAGCAAAAAGACAGATGTTGCTGCCTGGAGCAACAGGTCACAATCCTTACTGGAAACACCTGGCACAATTTGTGATTGGCTTTTAGCAGTGTTTTTTTTCACGAACATCAATTATTATCTACACATAGAATAGGTGATAAATGTCTAATAGCTGGGGGCTCCAAAGCTGGGACCCCCAGATTTATGATGAAGATTCACATGCACAGTCGCTCTATAGGACAAGTCTGAATACTTAGGCTATTTCTCCACTGCCCACATTTACAGTCATTTTTTTTCAGCGTTTTTCGTTTTCTAAAACTGCTGAAAAAAAAGAGCTCCCATAGACTTCAACAGTAAAAACGTTCTTCAGTCTCCACAGAAGCCTTTTTTCTGCTCGTTTTTGCTGCTGATTTTTTTTTTTTTTGTAACATGGCAGAAAATTTAATGTTGAAGTCTATGTAAAGCGTCGGACTTTTTTTGCCACCGTTTTTGGACGGTTCTGCTGAAAAACTGCCAAGGTGTTTAACAAGGTGTATGAATTTTGCATACATTAAAAACTGCCCAAAAACAGTTAAAAAAAAAAAAAAAACACACCAAAAAACTGAAAACCACCCAAAAAATTTTTGGAAACCCAGCTGGTGTGGATAAAAAAATGACATTCAAAGCTGTTTTAAGGTTTGGGTTTTCAACAAGTTTTTTTGTCCTCTGCTGTGTGGCCTTAGCCTTAAAGGGGTTGTCTCGCTACAAAGAATAGCTTTCAAATTGTAGGGAACACAAAATAAAGACATTTTCCAAATATATTGCTTTGTTCCTCTGTTTTCCCTAAGGAGATACAAGTGAATTTATGACCTCCCTGGCTATTTCAGTTCCCTCAGTAACCGAACTGTAAACAATTCTCCCCCTGCTGTTTGTTCTATGAGATAGCAGTGAGTGAGGTCATCACACAGGTCTCAGCAGTGTCCTGTGCTGCTCAGCAGTAAAAAGCTTGATTTATGTAAAATAAACAGCACTGTAATTAGGGCTTTTGTTTTGGGGGTCAGATAAGAAGTCCTGTTAGTAGTTTGAGAAGCTAATCTGATCTAATTAGCAACTGAAAGCACAGCACAGCACTGAGCTGTACAAGCATGGAGCTTATGCAAATGAGTCAGTCTGAACCAGGAAGTGGCAGAGTATTTCATTCATGCATCCTTTGAAACTCTGTAGGGAGAAAACTCCTTTAAGGGCTGTTTACAGGCACAGGCATAGCCATCTTTTCCATTGGGCCCACTAGGCAGTTGCCTGGGGGCCCCACAAGTATAGGGATCCCAGGTGGTGTATGAGTGTCCCAGGAATATAAGAAACATACCCTGGATCCCTTGGTTGGCTTTGCTTATTTAACTGTTTGTGTGTTTTAAGGATGTGTAAACCATTAAAAACAATGGTGGAGAAGGGATCCAAAGGCTCCCTGCCCTGCCAATTGGTCTTGAAGGCAGCAGGCTGCCAGGTTCCATGCATAAGCGGCATGATAATATGGGTGTGTCCTGGGGTGACTTTAGGCATGGCCAAGTGGTATGTCATGTATTTGGGCAGGGCCCACTGCAGTGTTATGCCCAGGGGCCCATAAGACTTTTAAGACTGCTCGGGGCACAGGAGAAAAACCGCACAACTTAGGCTATGTTCACCACGGCTTAATTGCGGGACGTAATTACGCCCCGCAATTACGCCGTGTGGCGGGGGGCGGGGCGGGAGCGGGGGAATGAGCGGGGGGCCGGCACTTCGCCGGGCCATTGACTTGAATTGCCAGCGGCGCGTATACGCCGCTAGTAATTTACATGTCAATTATCTCCCCGCCCGGCGAATCCGCCGGGCGGGGAGAGGAGACGTAATCCATAGTTCTCTATGAAAACTGTGAATTACCATAATGAATGGGCCGTTTTCGGCCCGTAATTGGCGCACTTCGGCGCGTAATTATGGACCGAAATACGCGCCATTTTAAGCCGTGTGAACATGGCCTTATTCTTTCTGTCCTGTTTTCGTGCCGTGCACACGGCCAGTGGGGGACGGCTTTTCTCCGCGGTTTGTGGAGAAAAGCCGTGCCCCTTCACATAGACATGTTTTTTTGGGGGGTTTTTTGAACACATTTTATTGGATTTTGAAAGCTAACATAACACAAAGTTTGAATGCATGGCATACATTACAGCTGGTAAAGAAATAAATTGTTGTTTCATACATAGACAATACATCAGTGACAGAAACATGTTGTTTACAAATCGAAGTATCAGGAACTATAGGCATCTAGAGCGGAGAAACGTAGCAGTTCAAGTGTGAACGGCCTAGGGGCTTGTTCACACGACGTTTTGGATCCATTTTGGATGCATTTTACGGATCTGTTTTTAACCTGCGAAAACTGGATGCAAACTGCATCCAAAAAGCAGATTCAGAAAACGCAACAGCTGATCCTTTTTTTTGGATGCGTATTGGATGAGTTTTGCATGCATTTTACGGATCCGTTTTTTGGATCCGTTTTTTCAATGCTTTATTTAAATCAACCTATCAAACTGCAATTTAAATATAATATAACCTATCAATGACCAAGAAAAAAACATTTTTCTACCTAGTGTCAATCAACTGTACATACACCTATGATTTTAGAACCTGCCCCCCCCCTATTTTTTTTTTTATAAATCAACCAATAGTTTTCAAACCCACCCCATGTAAATAAATTAATAACAATCATTTATAAACTAAATCATTTATAAATTAAATATTTATAAACTAAATATATATTTAGTATACATATATATATATTTATATACATTTATATACTATTATATACATTTATAATATTATATACATTTATATTATATATAAATACTATACACAAGTATATTTATATATATAAATATACTATTATATACATTTATATATATAATTATATATATTTATATACATTTATAAACTAAATATAACCCAAACATAATATTCAAATTTTATATTTAATTTAAATCCAATGCGTTTTACGGATGCGTTTTTGGCATCGAAAGCGGATCCAAAACGCACCCAAATGTATGCTGCGCTTTTGGATCCGCTTTCGGGATGCCAAAAGCGCACTCCATTATTTCCTATGGGGATTTCTCTTGCGTAAAACGCAAGAAGAATTGACATGTCAATTCTTAAAGCGGATCGCGAAAAGCGCATCGGCGATCACTCGTGTGAACAGCGATGCGCTTTTGCCATTGAAAGCACTGTTAATCACACTGACAATTGTTAGATCCGTTTTGCAGATCCGTAAAACGGATCACAAAAACGTCGTGTGAACAAGCCCTAGGTGAGAGCCTGTCAAACAACGTTGTAAAAAAAAAAAACTAATTGCCGTGTGGAGCGGATCACTACAGAAATAGTCATTACAAAAATCATTAAATAACAGGTAATGAAAGAAAGACACAGAGAAAGTTTAACAAAAACAACTCTAAATCTAATGAGTCTGATCAGTATGGTACCGAGCTGCCTCATCGCCAGGTAGGAAGTTGAAAATATTTTAACAATCTAATAGCTCATCTCAGGAGCATTAAATCCATGCTACCCTTTCATGATATGTCAGTGGGAAGGCTAAATAAAATAAAATGGACTCCCCGTCAGTAAGGTAGTCTGTCAGTAATAAAGCGTCGAGAGGTGAAGATATCAGCGGAAGGTCCCAACGAGCCTAGCGCATAAATAAGGCTTCCGGGAGTGAGATCAATTTTGTTCCAGGGCGCCTAGGATAGACATGTTAATATTCCGTCCGAAAACCGGTCTGAAGGAAGAACATATTCCAGAACCGCCGACGGTCCGAAAACCCGCCGGGTGGGGACCGCTGCACAGATTTTCCATTAAGGTCCGTGTAAAAGTTTTTCAGCCGGTTTTCAAAACCGAGAACTGGCAGAAAAACCGGCTGAAAAACCGTGCCGTGGGGACATGGCCTTGGGGTGCTTTCACACGGAGCGTATTTGGTGTGTTTTTGGATGCGTTTTTTGTGCATCAAGGCACAGTAGTTAATGCTGTACGTTTCTGCACAAAACAACGCACCAAAAAATGCTCCGTGTGAAAGCACCCTTAGTCCCATAACGTTGAATACTGGGGTGTCTCGCATGCCCTGCCACTGCTCGATTCAACATGACGCCTGTTCCTGTAGTTGGAGTTGTTCCCAGCTATTAGACACTTATCATCTATCCTGTGGATAGGCAATAAGTATTGTTCATTGGAAATCTGCTTCAAGGCATACCCTGAAAAAAGTGCCCTCAAATGTCCTCTTCAGCTGGAGGCCAGGCACAGCATAAAGTCCTCCAAACTCTGGTTTAACCCGCCACATCATGGTAGTTCTACAACTAATTTAGGCTGGGTGTACACCTCGTTTCTCACAGGTACCTTGATGAACAGCGTGAATACTTATCTGTATAATACACATACAACCCGCGAATGGAGGTGCCACGGAAAGCTGCGGAGTTACAGGTATATACTGTGATGGTTTTGCTGCCGCCACCAGATCAACCAGTGCAATGACTGGGATATTATTAAAGGGATCTCCCCACCATAGTGTGTCACCAATCCAACAATGCACTAGGGGGGACATGTATGAAAACGGTCTGGGTCTTTAGCTTTCTTTGTTGCCCATAGCAACCAATCAGAGTTCCTTTTTCACCGTTTCCGAGCACTCTCTGAAATGAGAGGGGCGCTCTGATTGGTTGCAATGGGCAACAAAGGTAGTCTTAGACCTGGACAGTTTTCAAACATGAGGCCCTAGGTGAATACCGGTGGTGTTTTGGGGCTACTGCTCCTACCCCTTACTCATTAACACTCAGGGCCACATGTATGAAAACTGTCTAGGTCTAAAACTCACTTTGTTGCCCATAGCAGCCAATAAGAGCGCCCCTCTCATTTTTCCAGCGCACTATATGAAATGAGAGGGGCGCTGTGATTGGCTGCTATGGGCAACAAAGTGAGTTTTAGACCTGGACAGTTTTCAAACATGAGGCCCTAGGTGTATACCTGTGGTGTTTTGGTGCTACTGCTCCTGCCCTTACTCATTAACACTTAGGGCCACATGCATGAAACGGTTTTGGTCTAAAACTCACTTTTTTCCCCATAGAAACCTATGGGGAAAAAGTGAGTTTTAGACCAAAACCGTTTCATGCATGTGGCCCTTAGTTGTAGGCGTCATCTGAGCAACCCACCAGCCAGACCAATGCTAACGGAGAAAAGGTCTACAAGACGTGTCAAACTCAAGGCCCACTGGCCAAATTTGGCCCATGAGAACTTAGACATGGGGATAGATAAGATCTAGATACAACTCTCCACTTAACTCAGCCACCGCTTGGCAATGATACCCTGTTTCCCCGAAAATAAGATAGAGTGTATTTTTTTGATGCAATTCAGAGTTTGGCTGCTTCTGCTGATGTTTGTGATGAAATCACTACAATATATTAATACAGGTTGATGTTTTGTTCAACAATAAATGTGAATTATTGTTCATAGAAAAAAAACATCCCCTAAAAATAAGTCTTAGGAGCAAAAATTAATATAAGACACAGTCTTATTTTCGGGGAAACACGGTAGCAGCACCAGCACAGGGAGTGGACGCCATATTGGATTCAAAGCTCTGGTGCCCACCTCCACACCACTCTGTTCAGCAACCAATGGCACAGCTCTGACAGGCCTAACCAGGCACACTAGCTGCCCTCCAAGGTAGGTGCTAAAGATACCATCTTTGCCTTCTACTGACCAGGTGGTGCACCACGGCTCTTAGGGGGCAACCATAATCCTGATGTTGCCCTTGGTGAAAAGGAGTCTGACTCCTCTGATCTATAACAATGTAGTTGAAAACTAGGCTTGAAGTTCTTACGTGTGGGACCAAGTAAAACTATCCTTGGTAATATGAACTGTATGAAGACACGGTGCAGACCTGTGACAATTGTGGAGAGCGTCACTGGCAATAGACTTCAGGGTCCCTTTTGTGACACATTGATTAATCGGCCCCATTATGCATATGCTAAACTGGATGCTAAACACCCACGTGAAGATGCAGCCTCCATAGAAGCCTCAGAATGTCTGGCTTCTCTGTAATGCACAGTCAGCCAAATATCGAAACCTGGAGACTTTGCATTTCACAGTGGCCCGGCTTTCATGCACCCTCTACGCATTGACATTTCAGTGAGAAAGGGCTGGAGTGGAGGATGCGGGTAACGGAGGGTAGATATGACATCATATTCTGGCCTTCTCATTGGATGCCAGACACCAGGGGGTGAGAATTATTTCTGCTAAAATGAGTCCTCTACAACTTTTTTTTTTTTTTACAGCTCCTTAGGGGTAACACGGTCACCATGGTGACTAATTCATAGGCCAGCGAGCCCCAGACATGGGAAAATGGACAGTGTTGGGGGTGGTGGAGCAAACACTCCAAATATTGCGTTTACCCCTGTGCTGGCTCCAGAGACGTAACTTGAAGCTCCGGGGCCCGAGTGCAAAAAAAAGTGAACTGGGCCCCCCAGCGACCATGTGCCATTCACTATGCTGGTGTCTCCCTATGTAGCAGAAGGGCATTTGGGCCCCCCTCAGAGCTGCAGGGCCCGGTACCGGCTGCTACCTCTGCACCCCCTATAGCTACACCCCTGGCTGGCACGTAACAACAAAAGATTACATTGGCTCTAAACCTTTTTTTTTTGGGTGTGGAGTGGGGGGAGGTGGGGGGGCATGAAAACTCTCGCTACACTGGTGACGCTACTAAATTATATATGGTGTCTAGTCGCTCCAAGCGGGATGATGCTAGTCACACGGCCCAGGTCTAGTAGGTAGCAAATGGCGACCGTCATCCCGCCACTTATTTTCATAGCCTCTTTGGAGCTGCCTAATTGGGCTTAGGCATTATAGAAAAGGGATAATCCAGCACAAACCGTACATGCGATTAGAGGGGGGGCAGAGGGGGGGGGGGGAATAGGGATAGACCACGCTGACGGGATAAGAGCGAGGCTTACCCTCTCACAATATCATAGATTAGCGGTCTGGCCATCCATCACCTGTCTAATCCATCCTCAGAGCTCGGTATAACGCTACAGGTTGCTCCATTCCAAGTGAACTTGTCCTACGGCCAATAGAGCCAATTAACCTGAGGAGCTGAATGGGTTAAAGTAGGTTTTGGAGCGGATGAAAGGTCCTCCGATCTGGTGTGTCTAGGGCCTCTTGAATTCTAAAGCATCCTATTGTTGCATAATCCGACAGTAATTAATTTTCTCCTGAATTAATTACAAGATTCCCAAGGAATGCAGAAATGAGGGGAGGGGGGCCCTGGTGGGATACATTTCACACCAGCACATACACAGGGCTATGAGGAACACTCCATACGCCATCTCCCCGCAAGCAGTAATAGTAGGGGCAAAAAGGAGGAAAACTTCTCACAAAGCGATTTTGTTTGATTGATACGGTCATTAATCGGATTTTGGAGGTAAGCGCATTGTGCCAGTGAGTCATTGTTTTCAGTCTATCTGGAGAATGACTACTCAGAAGCATGGAAGGTGCAAGGCGTCCACTCGCTACTAAAAATATTCAGCTGTTTTCACTCAAAACTTCATGTATATTAAAATAAAAATCCCAGTGTGATGTATTATAATCCTAGGACCCTTATAAATCTAATTCATGTTCAATTATTAACACTCAGAAGTATAACCTGTGGCTCCTCAGAGGCACCAACAGCGGAGGTCCTTACCTGCTCCGGATTCAGGTAGTCTCCAAACTGTGGGCATACAGCCCAAACCAAAGGACTCTACTCTGTGTGTCACATAGACTATAAACCCTTACGAACAAAGCCATCACTCCTCAGGAGGTGGTGGATGGAGGTGGTCTCCCATCTGTAAGTTTTCAGCCCAAATCCCAAAGGACTCTACTCTGTGGCACATAGATTGTGAGCTCTTACGAACAAAGCCATTGCTCGTCTTGAGGTGGTGGATGGAGGTGGTCTCCAAACTGTAGGTGTTCAGCCCAAACCGAAAATGACTCTACTCTGTGTGTCACATAGTCAGTAAGCTCTTACGAACAAAGCCATCACTCGTCTTGAGGTTGTGGATGGAGGTGGTCTCCAAACTGTAGGTATTCAGCACAAATCCCAAAGGACTCTACTCTGTGGCACATAAATTGTAAGCTCTTACAAACAAAGCATTCACTAATCTTGAGGTGGTGGATAGAGGTGGTCTCCCAACTGTAGATATTCAGCCAAAACCCCAAAGGACTCTACTCTGTGTGTCACAGACATTGTAAGCTCTTATGAACAAAGCCATCACTCCTCTTGAGGTGGTGGATGGAGGTGGTCTCCAAACTGTGGGTATTCAGCCCAAACCCAAAATGACTCTACTCTATGTGTCACATAGATTGTAACCTCTTACAAATAAAGCCATCGCTCCTCTTGAGGTGGTGGATGGAGGTGGTCTCCAAACTGGGGGTATTCAGCCCAAACCCCAAAGGGCTCTACTCTGTGTGTCACATAGATTGTAAGCATTTAGGGCAGATCCATGGCTCCTATTGTTTGATGTTAGTTGCTTTTTACTATGTAATGTTAGATCTGTACTTATACCCTCAACATAGTAAAGTGTTGGCCCTATATAAATAGTATTATTATTATTATTATTATTATTATTATTATTATTATGTGAGAACTGAGAGGAGAAGGGATAGGGTAGTAATGGTTTGTATGGAAGTGATTACAGGGTGGTCATGTGTTCTTCTTCTTCTGTGGGTCCCTTGTGTAGTGGAAATGTCAATGCAGAGTACAGACAACCACAGGTCAAATATAAGCAGTATGCTGTATGCTAACCAATAGTTGGGGCCCATCAGTGAAGTGGAGCCCACCAGTAGAGCCGATTCTTGGAGCCCACCAGTAGAGCTGATTCTTGGAGCCACCAGTAGAGCTGATTCTTGGAGCCACCAGTAGAGCTGATTCTTGGAGCCACCAGTAGAGCTGATTCTTGGAGCCCTCCAGTAGAGCTGATTCTTGGAGCCACCAGTAGAGCTAATTCTTGGAGCTGATTAGAGCTGATTATTGAAGCCCACCAGTAGAGCCGATTCTTGGAGCCCCCATAAGCATTCTTGGAGCCACCAGTAGAGCTATTCTTGAGCAAGTAAGCTGATTCTTGGAGCCCCCAGTAGAGCTGATTCTTTGGACCCCACCAGTAGAAGCTAATTCTTGGACTATTAGAGCGATTTTTAAGCCCACCATAGACCCGATTCTTAAGCCCACCATTAGAGCGATTCTTGGGAAGCCCACCAGTAGAGCTGATTCTTGGAGCCCACCAGTAGAGCTGATTCTTGGAGCCACCGGTAGAGCTGATTCTGGGCCACCATAGAACTGATTTCTTCAACCAATCTGTGCCTTTCTCCCTGTAAAGCTTTCCCATGCCTGCCTTGCCCAAGGAGCCTATCATGTCCAAGGGCCCACTGGTGGATTTACTCTGTTCCCCTGTGGGCCAGTCTGAGCCTGTTTATATTGTGGTGCCACATAGTGCCCATCTGCACCATCATACTAACCTAGTGTGACCAAATACCAGCTTCTCATATAGTAAGTCATATAGTCATCTAATAGCAACAATATGTAGTATATAAAATAGACTGACACATCATTCTAAGATTCTCAGTAGAATCAAGCAAAATGTGTCACCATTGCATACCCCTGGGTGGATAAAATTTATAGGGGTGTTCTAAGACTTTTAAAAACCTGCCGCCACCTCCTATTGTTCTAAAATAGAAAATGACCCATACTTACCTCTACTGTCACCACCGTTCCAGTGCTACAAGAGCTTCAGAGTCCCCCTACTGTGTCACATGATGTTGCAGCCAATCACAGTCCTGCATGTACAGCATGTGACTATAGAGGTCAGCGATTGGCTGCAGCATCATGTGATCCATGAACGTGCCATCATCGTGGAGGGACTGGCGGAAGACACTACATACAAATATGGGTCAGGCTGGCATTACACTCAGTGCAGAATGGCAGCAGTCATCCTGCCACACATGATAGTGGTTGTAAAAGGGACCGACTCCCAAACTATATAATAAGTTGGTCCAGTTAGTTCGATGCAAAGAGCAAGAGGAATTGGGTCCGACCAGTTTCTGCTGCTCCATATCTTCACCTCATCACATGAGGATGTAATTGATGACATGGAGCAGACAAAGCGCTGCCCCAGGGAAAAGATTGTGCCCCAGGGCAAACAGATTTCAGCAAAATTTTTTCACCTGTTTTTCAAAGAAGTAGAAAATCAACCATTCATCAAAACGACTGTTTGGGTGAGGCAATTCCTTTAACCCTGACATTTTTAGAGATGTTGTCCCTGTGGTCACCGCTTTGCCCCCAACCCAAGTTAATGTAGAGAGGCCGTTCTCTAGCCTGGAAATAATGAGATCAGATGAGAGGTCATGTATGCAGGATCTGATGGAGGCAATACTATTTCTCAGAACAAATCAGAAAACTCCACAAATGTTCCTGCAGTGTTTTGCATATGTACAATTTTTTTGTGTCCTAAAGTCATATCCAATAAATATATTTTACATTGACAAGCAAAAGGGTAACAATGTTTTGAACTTGTGACTTTCAGACTCCATATCTCACCATCCACTACAGCTTTGAGGCTACTGTAATTTTGCATTATCTTATACATAAATTTGACTTCCAAGTATTTAGCATCTGCTTAGTTACAATTTGGCTCCTAAAAATCAAAGTGTTAATTTTTATTATTTTGTTAGTATTTGGTAAATCCACCTGAATCCTTCTGGGCTCTGGATCAGATTCAAGGATGTCTTGGTCAAAATCTGATCCCACATCTCTTCCACATGTTCCCATTGTTGGTGCAGACTGGACTTGGATACAAATACAGCTTTTTTTTTTTTTTTTTTTTAAACAATTTTTATTAAATGTTACAAAAACCAAAACATACAAAAACTGTCCATTAGATGAGATACTACTTTATACACAAATAAATAATATAATGCATCAAGTACAAATAAAAAAGTACTAAGCAATGAAAGTAAAAAATACCTAATGACATACTTTTGGGGTGCAAATAATAAGGAAAACAAAAGACTCCACTTCACTAAAGAAAGAAAACAAAAATAAAAAAAAAAAGTAACCCCCCCCCCCCCCAAAAAAAAAAAAAAAAAAAAAAAAAAAAAACAACACAAAAAGTGGTCCCATACGCTTTTTATGAAAGAACAAAATCAAAAACACCCTATGTAATAAAAATAAGGTTCGGGATAAAAAGTGAAAAGATTTGTGAAAATTTTTCAAAAAATACAGCTTTTCTTCAACTCAACCCCAAAAGGTTCAAAAGAAAAAAAACATTTTCCCCTTTTTGCTTGTCAGGGGGAAAAGCTTGTTTATTGAAACATAAGGTGATAACACCCGATTTTACCATTTTACTACAGTAAAAAATCACTTCAACATGCCCGTGTAGAGGGGGGAGTCAGGGAGTCAAGGGGGTCAGGAAGGGGGTCAGGGGGTCAGGGGGGACAGAGTCAGGATTCGGGAGCCCCAAAGGGGAGGTCAAAGGAAGCAGGAGTCGGGAGTCAAGTCAGGAGTCAGAGTCAGGGGGTCGGGAGTAAAAAGGGGATTTCCCAGAGCCCCAAAAGGAGCAGGGATCAGGATTCAGGAGTCATGATCGGGGGGCTTCGGGCAATTTGCCCGACCCCCACAGCCCTGCTACAGCCAGTTAGGTTGGAGTCGATATCCATATTTATTGCCAGTCTCACAGGGCTATGGGGTTGGAAGAAATGTGGTGGAATATTGTGTGTTAATTCTAGATGAAATCTTTTTAGCGCTGCAGGGGCCCGGGTGATAATTATGCCTTGACTCATTATCCCCCAAGTGAACACTTTGCACAGTGTATAATTACACCGGATAAACAAACAGGGAGAGACAGAGGGAACAAATTCCTCCCAGGCCTCTGAGCCAGAGTGCTCCGAGTTAAAGTCTGCGGTGAGGTACGTGGGAAACAGGCCGATGATTGATACGCGGAAACTAGGGGTTATAAGGGGTTTTTGGGAAAACCTCCGGTGCCGGGCATGGCCCCCCCTCAGGGTGGGGTGAAAGGCTCCAACTTTTTTACGTCTTGTCTCAAACAAAAAAGCAACGCAACAGGAACAACCGAGACCCGTGAATATTAGATGTAGGAAAAGGTGAATACAAGTGCAAAATGAACAGAAAGGTATTAACATGTGTAAGGGGGCTCTTCACTCTTTATTGCTTATACATAGTATGCATACCTCCCAACTGTCCCTATTTTGGAGGGACAGTCCCTATTTTTAACCCCTTTTCCCCCCCCTCTTTGTCTATAAATGTCCCTCTTTTTCATTTGAGAAAAAGATTGCGCAAAAAAAACCCGACTACTTCTTTTTAAAAATATCAGATGGCTTTGTACCTGTATATTACAGAACAATTTCTTTTTTATTTTACATTGGACACAGTGCAACCCGAAATGTGCCCCTTTTTTTCATTTTAAAAATTTGGGATTATGGGGTAGGGCGTGGTTAGGGCGGTCTTTGTATGATGTCATTTTTGGGCTGGTTAGAGGGGTGGCCTGATGTGCCCTCTTGCAATCTCAAAAGTTGGGGGTAGATTATTATGAATAGGAAATCATACAAGTTTCAAATATTCACGTATTATAAGTTCTGGTCCTATACCACTTTTATACCAATTCAGTAGGCCCCTAACTAGAAAAAAAAAGTATAGCCCCACATTCCAATCAATGGCTCTCATGGACTGACTATAAAGGGGTTTCACCACAAAGGCATGTCAGACCTGGTTTGTCCTGCTTCAGCTTTCAGTGTGTTCAAAAGGGGGCGTGTACGATTTGTTTGAACTGCACCACAATTTTGCTATACACTGCCCTAATTCTATTATAATAGCAGAATGTAACTTTTATTTCTAGTAGATATTCCTCATAATGTTTGTTAAAATAGAAAGGCTACCTGTGCATTATTAACCTAGATCCTGATAGCTATCAGTATCCTAGTCAAAGTGCCTGTACATGTTAAGGTTAAAGGGGTTGTCTCACTACATTGAGTCCTCTCACCTCAGTCCTGTTTTCTTGATTTCATTTTGAATTCATGGGGGGTGTTTATTGGCTTCTACTAGGCTGCAATAGAAGCCAGGTCTGTAGCTATAGCAACCAGTGCTGGCAGCCTATCAGGAGAGATCAAACAGGTCTGTAACTATAGCAACCAGTGCTGGCAGCCTATCAGGAGAGATCAGGTCTGTAGCTATAGCGACCAGTGCTGGCCACCTATCAGGAGAGATCAATTAGGTCTGTAGCTATAGCGTCCAGTGCTGGCAGCAGGGGCGTCGCTAGGCTGTTTTATTCGGGGCTCGGGCCCCGAATAAAACTCCCTGTGCCCCGAGTCTCCCGGGCTCCAGGCCGCTGCCGTGGGCTTGGAGCACCGACTGGCCCTTCAGCTGCATGTGCGTCCGCTGGACGATTATGCAGCTGCGGGCTTCTGCGGAGCAGAGAGCGAGCGCTCCCTGCTCCGCAGACAGTGTCGGACCGGCTCTGGGTCCGACACTGCGGGGCCGCCGGGTCTTCACAGCGCTGAGGACCCGCCGCGGCCCCGTGCGCCTCAGCCGGCAGCGTCGCGATGACATCACGTCATCGTGACGCTGCCTGTCCTCGGGTGCACAGCGCGTCATAGGCCGTGCGCCCGAGGAGCTTCCCGAGGAGCGCGGGCTGAAGAGGACAGAGCGCGCTCGCCGGGGGAGGTAAGGTGAGTATGAATGTTGTTATTTTTAAAGCGTTTACCTGCCTCAGTGCCCCTATATACTGCCTGTGCCCCTATAATGCCTGCCTGTGGCCCCCATATACCTGCCTGTGGCCCCCATATACTGCCTGTGGCCCCCATATCACTGCCTGTGGCCCCCATATTACTGCCTGTGGCCCCCATATCCCTGCCTGTGGCCCCCATATACTGCCTGTGCCCCTATAATGCCTGCCTGTGGCCCCCATATTACTGCCTGTGGCCCCCATATACTGCCTGTGCCCCTATAATGCCTGCCTGTGGCCCCCATATTACTGCCTGTGGCCCCCATATTACTGCCTGTGGCCCCCATATCCCTGCCTGTGGCCCCCATATACTGCCTGTGCCCCTATAATGCCTGCCTGTGGCCCCCATATCCCTGCCTGTGGCCCCCATATTACTGCCTGTGGCCCCCATATCCCTGCCTGTGGCCCCCATATACTGCCTGTGGCCCCCATATACTGCCTGTGCCCCTATAATGCCTGCCTGTGCCCCTATAATGCCTGCCTGTGGCCCCCATATCCCTGCCTGTGGCCCCCATATACT
Organism: Phyllomedusa bahiana; assembly: GCA_025379985.1. Taxonomy (NCBI): domain Eukaryota; kingdom Metazoa; phylum Chordata; class Amphibia; order Anura; family Hylidae; genus Phyllomedusa; species Phyllomedusa bahiana. The sequence continues at coordinate 80,915 of JAODAL010012562.1, forward strand.
GCCTGTGCCCCTATAATGCCTGCCTGTGGCCCCCATATCCCTGCCTGTGGCCCTCATATCCCTGCCTGTGGCCCCCATATCCCTGCCTGTGGCCCCAATAATTACTGCCTGTGGCCCCCATATCCCTGCCTGTGCCCCTATAATGCCTGCCTGTGGCCCCCATATGCTGCCTGTGCCCCCTATATACTGCCTGTGGCCCCCATATCCCTGCCTGTGGCACCCATATCCCTGCCTGTGGCCCCCATATGCTGCCTGTGCCCCTATAATGCCTGACTGTGCCCCCATATACTGCCTGTGGCCCCCATATCCCTGCCTGTGCCCCTATAATGCCTGCCTGTGGCCCCCAAAAGCTGCCTGTGGCCCCCATATACTGCCTGTGGCCCCCATATCCCTGCCTGTGGCCCCCATATGCTGCCTGTGCCCCTATAATGCCTGCCTGTGGCCCCCATATGCTGCCTGTGCCCCTATAATGCCTGACTGTGCCCCCCATATACTGCCTGTGGCCCCCATATCCCTGCCTGTGGCCCCCATATCCCTGCCTGTGGCCCCCATATGCTGCCTCAGTGCCCCTATATACCTTCTTGTGGCCCCTATATACTGCCTGTGCCCCCCTATATACTGCCTTTGGCCCCATTTACTGCCTGTGCCCCCTATATACCTGCCTGTGCCCCTATATACCTGCCTGTGGCCCCATATACTGCTTCAGTGCCCCTATATACCTAACTGAGGGACTGCTATACCTATAATTAAGGAGTTGCTGGAAATGTGAGGATTCTAAGATATTTGTGTCCAAATCCTCAGGACGAGTCTTGGCCGGGAGCAATCAGCATGAAGGTGTGAACCGGATGGAGAAGAAAAGGGAAAGTGAACGACGCTGATCAGAAAAGACGTCTCCTGTGAGTCACTAAATGTAACTGCAGTGTAATCACTTATATGTCTGCAGAGCGTCTACATACAACTAGTAACTCCACTATATGGTCACTATATGGCGGTGGTATATGTCTTCAGAGCCTGTGTACAGCTGATGGTCACATGTGGGGGTTGCGTTCGGTCAGGGTCTGGCAGGATTATTTGATCCTTATGTAGTAATAGTTTGGGGTCTTGGTTTTGTAGGAGGGTTTTAGTAACAATCACTTGTCTGGTAGATTTGCTCCATGTATCGGTGTATGTTTTGGTGACTGTTTAGGGGTATTGTCATATGAAGGTGAGAGGTTCTGAAAAAGTAAATTTGTCATTGGTGATTTTTACTGTACAGTGACTGCTGAGGAGATGGACGGGATCTGTGTGGGATGTGCAGAAAATTAGTGACAGGAACAGAAGGTTTTTCTCTGTAAAAAAAACATCCACAGTTCACAATGAGGCGCGAAAAATGTCGTGTGAACCCAGCCCTACCCAGAAAAACACAAAGGGCCCGAGCCCCGGATGTTTTAGGACCCAAGCAACGACCCTGGCTGGCAGCCTATCATGAGAGATCGAACAGGTCTGTAGCTATAGCGACCTGAGGAGCTGATGCAGCCCATACAAGAGGGGATATCTAGGAATAGGTAGGACACTGGTAATGGACATATATTGCAAAGTGACTTGTTTTTGCAAGATCCTTAACATAAAAAGCAGCGATCCCTGTAGTGAGACAACCCCTTTAATGTTAATTTTTGTCCATGCGTACTCTGGATCGCGAATTGTATATTGTGTTTCCCTGTATGCTAAATTGGCAAGTAGCGGATAGCGAGGTGCCCCTTTTGGCTATTTGGGAAACACAGTACGGACAATTAAAGGAAAGTCAGACCCAATCTGTTCGTCATACAATTTACGGTTCTTTAATGTTTCCACAATAATTGTGATTATAAGCATTATAATATATTGGAAAAATGTTGGTACTTACTATATGTCAATTAATGTTTATATTGACTACTATGCTGTATTGTATGGTAATGTATTCTTGTTTTTTCTATGTGTTGTACCAAATAAAATATATTTAAAAAAAAAAAAAGTGCATTTACAAAACTATAGGAATAAGACACCCCCCGAAAATAAGACATAGTGCATTTTTTTGGGTAGCTACAATACAAATTCACTCCCCAAAAAACAAGTTTCTCCACATAATGTGGCATTTTCAGGGGTTAATGGGGTAATGGTGTATAGTAATATTATGGCGTTAGTTGCCTTTTAGGCAAATTGGCCTTTAGTCTAGTTGAAGTCGCCATCTATCCACCGTTGGAGCATTTTGTTTTATTTGCTAATCTATAATCCAGAGCTGTCCTATAGTCTGTACTGGGATTGCGCTACAATGAATAAACCAGCTTGCTGATACTGTAACTGGAAATGTTTGATAATCCACACTATATTAATGCCGCTGCACTGTAAAACTACCTGCTGCATTTGCCTAAACTATATACAAGTTCTCGAAGAACATGGTGGCTCCCTTATGTGTGGCTCTGTATGAGAAGTCATTAAAGGGGTTGTCTCACTACAAAGATTAGCTTTCAACATGTAGGGAACAGTAAATGAAGATGTTTTCCCAAATATATTGTGTGGCTCATTTTTGTTGTTGTTAAGGAGCTACAAGTGATTTTATCACCTTCTGTGCGCTCTCTGGTTCCCCAAGTGTCCGACCTGTGTACTCCTTCTCCCCTGCTGTTTGTTCCATCTGATAGCAGGGAGTGATGTCATCACACAGGTCTCACAGCACAGAACTCCGGACAGTGAGAGCTTGTGTGTTATCTGATCTTTCAGACAAAAGAAAGTGATTACTGCTGTTTACCTAAATCTCATGCTGTCAGGACCAGGGAAGCTTCTGAGGTAATCTAATTAGCAGAAGTCTGAATACAAGGAGCTCATATGCTAATTACAGACAGCTTGACCAGAAAGTGACAGAGCAAAGCAGCGTTATTTTCATTCGTGCATCCTATGAAACTTTGAGATGAGACAACCCCTTTAAAGAGGTACAGCAGAGCCTTGTGGACCCTGGGAGTGGGCGCACCCTCGCACCATTGTAATTCACACTGTTTCATCGGAATCATAACACAAAATAAAGAAGGAAAAAAGGATATTGGAAAGAGCAGGATGTAACCTGCAGGGATAGGAAGTGCACAGCCTGACCCCAAACAGACATGTAATCCTATATTGCGGCCACCTATGACGCTCAGCAGCTTTTGGCAGGCACAGAATCAAGCGTCTGTTCAGGACAAGCTCGTTCCCTTGCAGCGCACCTGACGTTATGTGGCCTCTCCTGTACAAGATGCCGCTGACCCGCTCCTCATACCAGCCCGGCTATGGTAATAAAGGGGGAGACTCCTAACCTGCGCTCTGCTACTTTAAATGCAAGAACAGCAAACAAGATACAGGGGTTCTCCTTACAGACGGACAATACTGTAATGGATGAATGTGACTGGCCAGATCTAGCACTGGGTGATTTCTCCATTATCAGGTATCATTAGGAGTCTTCTTAAAGGGGTTGTCTCACTACATCGATTCATCTTACCTCAGTCCTGTTTTTTTGTTCCACTTCGAATTCAGGGGCGTGTTTTTCTGGCTTCTACTAGGCTGCAGAAGAAGCCAGGTCTGTAGCTATAACAACCAGTGCTGGCAGCCTATCAGGAGAGATAGAACAGGTCTGTAGCTATAGTGCCCAGGGCTGGCAGCTTATCAGGAGAGATCAAACAGGTCTGTAGCTATAGCAACCAGTGCTGGCAGCCTATCAGGAGAGATTGAACAGGTATGTAGCTATAGCAACCAGTGCTGGCAGCCTATCAGGAGAGATCAAACAGGTCTGTAGCTATAGCAACCAGTGCTGGCAGCCTATCAGGAGAGATCAAACAGGTCTGTAGCTATAGTGACCAGTGCTGGCAGCCTATCAGGAGAGATCAAACAGGTCTGTAGCTATAGTGACCAGTGCTGGCAGCCTATCAGGAGAGATCAAACAGGTCTGTAGCTATAGTGACCAGTGCTGGTAGCCTATCAGGAGAGATCAAACAGGTGTGTAGCTATAGTGACCAGTGCTGGCAGCCTATCAGGAGAGATCAAACAGGTCTGTAGCTATAGTGACCAATGCTGGCAGCCTTTCAGGAGAGATTGAACAGTTATGTAGCTATAGCAACCAGTGCTGGCAGCCAATCAGGAGAGATCAAACAGGTCTGCAGCTATAGCAACCAGTGCTGGCAGCCTATCAGGAGAGATCAAACAGGTCTGCAGCTATAGCAACCAGTGCTGGCAGCCTATCAGGAGGGATTGAACAGGTGTGTAGCTATAGCAACCAGCACTGGCAGCCTATCAGGAGAGATCAAACAGATCTGTAGCTATAGTGACCTGGGGAGCTGATGTAGCCCATACAAGAGGGGATATCTCAGAATAGGTAGGACACTAATAATGGACACATATTGCAAAGTGACTTGTTTTTGCAAGATCTTTAACAAAAAGCAGCAATCCTTGTAGTGAGACAACCCCTTTAATGTACTGTACAAGAGATGAGACATGGTATCTTGTATGGACCATTCACTAAGTGCCCTGAAAGACTATAAATGGGAACCTTTGGGCTGGGTTCACACAGTGTTTTTTGATGCTTAGTTTGCTGTAGTATTTGTAAGCCAGAGCCAAGAGTGGATCCAGAACCCAAAAGAAGCACAAACCTTTTTATTTTACTCTCTCTTTGTGAAGGCTTCATTCCTGGTTTTAGGCTTACAGATATTGCTGTAAAATACGCATCACAAACCACAGTGTGAACCCATACTTAGGCTATGTTAACACGGCGTAATTGCGGCGCGTACAGTACGGCTGCTTTGGGTGTCGCGCTAATACGCGTGTTCTACCGCGGCGTGGGGTGCTGGCACCCTGCCGGCCCCATAGACATGCATTACTGGCAGCGCGTATTCGCCGCAAGTCATTGATATGTCACTTATCTCCCCGCACGTACAATACGATCGTATTGTACGTGCGGGGGGACCAGGCGTAATCCAGAGTTCTCTATGAGAGCTATGGATCACCGTAATGTCGGTGCGCATCTCGCTTGTATTAGAGCGCAAATACAACGCGAAATACGTGTCGAAATTAGCCCGTGTGAACATAGCCTTAGGCTGAATCCCCACTGCACCAAAAACCGGCCGAAAGTTGTCCATTTTTTGTCCGATGCACCCCCACGGTTTCTGTCACGTTTTGCGCAAACCCACTGTCGGTTCTCGTTTTCTGCCGTCGGCTCGTACAAAGGATTGTATGGGAAGACGTCGGAAAAACTCAAAACGCCGGCGGATTATACGACCTGTTGTATACTACGGCGGCACGGAAGACGAGCAGAGAAAAAACGACCTGTGGAGACTACAGCTCGTTTTTTCTATTTTCATCTATGGGGCTGCCTCAGCGACCATATCTTCGGCGGTTTTAAAATCCTAACTCCGCCGAAAATACAATTGCATTGCTATGCTGGGAAGACAAAGCCTTAGGCTAGGTTCACACGGCTTAATTGCGGGATGTAATTATGCCCCGCAATTACGCCGTGTGGCCGGGCGGGACCGGGGGAGGGAGCGGGCGGCCGGCACTTCGCCGGCCCATAGAGAATCACTGCTAGCGGCGCGTATACGGCGCTAGAAAGTGACATGTCAATTATCTCCCCGCCCGGCGGCTTTGCCGGGCGTGGAGAGGAGACGTAATCCATAGTTCTCTATGAGAACTGTGGATTACCGTAATGAATGGGCCGATTTCGGCCCGTAATTGGCGCACTCCGGCGCGTAATTACGGACCGAAATACGGCCCATTTTAAGCCGTGTGAACATAGCCTTAGGGTAAAATCACAAGGTTTTTTTAGCGCTGAAACAGTGTGAAATCCACATTTAAAAACAGCGCTGAGTCAGCCCGGTTCTTGGATGCCGATTTGTGATTTTCAAATTAGGTTTCAAAGCTGGATTCAGAGGTGGATTTCAGCCTTCATACACTATGTGAAAGCTAAGTGATGAATCCATCTTAAAGGGGTTTTTCCACAAAGTAAAATTGACGTGGGAATCTTGCAAATGAAATAATAAACATTTTCACCGTTCATAATTATGGAAAATTCTGCACCATTTTTGTCTTAGCTTAGACCCATTGGGAAGGAACAATTAGATCACAAAAAGTGAAATAAAAGATAGGGATCCAAAAAAGCGCTAGGGTAAAAATCGAAAGCTTTAAACCAACATAAATATAGGTTGGTTTATTATATTAAAAGGCAGTAATGCGACGCGTTTCGCAGAAAACACTCTGCTTCATCAGGCATATTTAGTGATCCATTGATTACAGCTCGTCTCCAGGGGATACGACCAGGGCTGAGAGCTCTTCACTCCTGGTCGCACATGCTCAGACATCACCTCTCTTCTCAGGCAGCTACTGAGTGTTCAAACCCCGGGTGCTGTCATTTTACTCCTGTCCTCTGTACTCCTTAGTAATTAGTCAAACAGTGCAAATAAATAAAAAGAAACCTCAATGAGGTCTGTGCATTGATAAAGAGAAATAAAATCCACAGGTTTGGTTCCTGCAGGGGCTTGAATCTAGGACCCTTGTGCCTGGAGGCAAAAACTTTACCTCTCAGCTACTCACAATGCTTTACATAAACAGACCTTTTTTTGACTACAGAAAGAAAAGGCCTGGTGATGTCAGCCTGCTGGGTCACATGATCTGCAATTCAAACAAATCACACACGCCCCCTTCTGAGCACACAGAGCTGAAGAGCGGGATGCCGGAGATAGGAGATGAGATCCTGGCAAAACCCCTTTAAGAATTGACATGTCATGTTCTTTTTCAGCGTTGGAAACAAAAAAATTGCATTGTGTGCACTGTGATGCTGTTGTTCCATTGAAAACAATGTGAGACGGACTGCCGCCTGTTCTGGACCTTGTTTACACATAAGAAACCACATCCAAAACAGTCGTGTGAACTTAGGCAAATTGCACCAAAAAACAGTCTTTTTTAGCTGTTTTTTTTTACATGCACTGGACAATAAACTCAGTTTTATGAACGGTTTTAGGATTCGCTTTCCAGTAAGTTTTTTGTCCAATGCAGTGTAGACCCAGCCTTATAGTCCACAAAATCCACAGCACTCTAATCTGTTGGTCATCACAATAATGTAGGCATAATAATAATAAGGCATCCGTTATATGACTATTCTGTACCATCTCTGCAGTACAAACCGTGACCACTATCGGTGACACGGAGAAGCAGATGATGCCACTCTTCCCTAACATGTAATGTCTTGCTTTTCCCAAGGCATTATGGGAAAGGACCTGAGAAGCTCAAGCACACTCTATTGGTTATTACAACCAATAGAGGGTGCTTGAGCTTCTTAGCTCCTTTCCCATAATGTCTTGTGATATGCAGATGCTTCGTGGAGTACAAAAGGCAATTTCGGATCTCTACACGCCTATATGGCGCTCTCCCTAAGGAGAGCTCTTCCCTTTCTGAGCCACTCATTGCCTCCCACTCAGCAAAGCCAGCATCGCTCTGCTCTGTACTGACGAGGGGCAAACACCCCCCGAAACGGCCGTCTACAGATGGGTGATGCTGGCTTGGCTAAATATCCCTTATGTTTTCCAAAGACCCAGTGGGTCAAAAGCAAATTGAGGATTTGTTACAACCAATATAGGGCGCTTGAGCTTATCAGCTCCTTTCCCATAATGCCTTGTGATATGCAGATGCTTCGTGGAGTGCAAAAAGGCAATTTCGAACCTCCACACGCCTATACGGCGCTCTCCCTAAGGAGAGATGTTCCCTTGCTTTTCCCAGCGAGCCTAGAAGAGAATTGTTTAGACTCCAACCAATCTGAAAAGTATCCGGGGCAGTAGGGGCAGCTCCGAGCAATCGTCATCTAAAGCCTTATTGGTATCTGCTCCTGTTCTCCTGCTTGACGGGCTGCAATTTGGCCTCTAAACTACCCATTAGATAAAGGAGATATGGTATATAAGCTGTAATAGTCACAAGACATACAAAAACAAGCTGCTCTTGCTCCCTGTGCTGGATTATTTTTTCCGGCCATTTAAGCAAAACCAGACTAAGTGTAACACAATACAGCTCAATGCATTGCACTAACCTTTCTGCTAGCAGAGGCACCGGCCACGGATCACACCGGCAAGGAATAGGGGGGAGAGCTCTGAAACACAGCTAGGTCAGGGATCAGGTTATGTGCCCATTCTGGACAGCGCACAAATGCTCAATGGTAAAAAAAATAAATCACCGCGTCTCGATGGCTGACGTCTCCAGCACAAGCTATTCATCCCGATCACAAATAAACACGCGCCTCCAGGCACACGGTGTTCAAGGCTCCCACATCGGTGCCACACGATGCCCACTGCCTCCCACATACAGCTGGCGCTACATACTTATGTGGGGTCTGCTGTACCTACCTATAGTGTAGACCAGGCATCCTCAAACTGCGGCCCTCCAGCTGTTGGGAAACTACAACTCCCATCATTCCCACTGATATAGATGATATAAATGCATGATGGGAGTTGTAGTTTCCCAACAGCTGGAGGGCCGCAGTTTGAGGATGCCTGGTGTATACAGAAGGTACACCGGCCGGACAGAGATAGATTAAAAAAAACAAAAAAACAAACTGATTTGGCCTTGATTGGGTGAATGCACACTGCAATGCACACTGCCCTCCTACCCTTCTCTCCCCCTGTTAACAGGCAGCAGACTCTATAATACTGTATTATATGAGGGGATCTATGAGTTAAACAGCCAGTAATTGCCCAGATCATTCACCCTAGAGCTGGGAGATGAGTATAGAGACAGCAGACTTTGGTTTCACTATAGATTTTAACAGCTCAGAGGGGAGAAAACACAGAGTGTGCAGGCAGCCAATCACAGTGCAGGGGGCGTGGCCGGGGCGTTTCCTGTCTGGGGGCGTATCCCAACAGGCTTAAGGAAATGTCAGCAGGCCAATCACAGTGCAGAGGGCGTGTCTAGGGGGGGGGTGGGATCCGGCCAGGGGGCGTGTCCCGACCATCAGCAGCAGAAACAGAATACAGATATACAGAAAAGCTCATATCTTCTAAACCAAGTGACAGAGGTAATGCAACCCAATTACAAAAGTGCTTATTTTTTACTGTCCCCATAATCTGAGACATGATCTTTGTAGCGATACAACCCCTTTAATGACCGACACTTACAGCTGTGAGACTGGACCTTTATATCCGCACTTGGGCCAAGACACAGGACCATGAAATGGTATGAAAAACCCTTATAATATACTTGTGTGAAAATGGCCTAAAGCACTCTGCACTAAAAGGGAACATCCATCTTCTCCAGAGAAGTGCTGAGAAGCTTAAAACTCCAGGTCCCCACCTACCATGTGCCATTTATAATAGTGGTGTCTTCTTAGGTGGCAGGGTCCTTAGGGCTCCCTCAGGTTGCAAGGCCCAGTGCAGTCTGCTACCTCAGCACCCCTTATGCCCCTATCCATAGCTATGGAGGAAGAGTAGTATTAGAACCTATCATGATATAGTGATAAGTGCTACTGTAGCTCTGCTCCATTTAGTTGGTGACTGCAGTGCTGCCCATGGATAAGAGAGGTACTGCATTCATTGTTTGTATTGCGGCGCGTACAGTACGTGCTGCAATACGCTGGTTGTTTAGGGAGTCGCGCTGATCAGCGGCCCTGCCTCAGATTTTATGGTGCCTAAAGTTACACCTCCATTCAGATCTGTAAATGGTGTCTGTAACCCACCGTGGACCCACACCGTTCCTCCTATTATATTCAACAGCCAGGGAGTCTTTCATAGTAGCACAGATATGAAATGTGGCAGTATTACAAATGAATCATGTTGGTTTAAAGGGAAACTGTCCCAGTGATCGAGCTATCTGATCCTCAGGCAGTATGTTATAGAGCAGGAGTAGTCGAGCAGGTTGATATATATTTTTCTATGGAAAGATTCAGCAAAACTTGTAATTTATTCATTTAATTTATTGCTGATTCTGGGATAAGGAGTCCAGTGGGCGGTCTTATGAGTGACTGACAGCCTGGTATTAGTGTGCATACAGAGATACAGCTGAAACCATAAGTTTCCATCCACTATATATAAAGCCCCATCTGCAGGTTTTTCTCCCCTCGATATAACGCCCCATCGGCAGGTTTTTCTCGCTCTCTGACATGAAATCAGAATAAACTTTCCCCATTTTAGGTCAATTAGGAACCAAAATAATTCATATTTGCCGAATTCTGGAATTATTTTTAAGGCATTTTTATTACTTTCAGCAAAGTCAGAAGTTTCCATACATCTCATTAGTATTTGGTCACTTTGACCTTAAACTGTAGGATTTGGGTCAAACGTTTTGGATCCTTCCACAAGCTTCTCACAATATTTGGTAGGAATTTTGGCCCCCTTCCTCCTAACAGAACTGGTGTCACTGAGCCATGTTTGGAGGTCACCTTGCTCACACCGGCCTTTCAGGCTTAGTCCATAACTTTTCAATAGGACTGAGATCAGAGCTTTGTGATGGCCACTCAAACCATTGACTTGATTCTCCTTAAGCCACTTTGTAACCACTTTGGCAGTAGCTTCGGGTCATTGTCCATTTGGAAGACCAATTTCCGCCCAAGCTTTAGCTTCCTGGTTGATGTCTTGAGATGATGCTTCAGTATTGCCACATAATCTTCTATCCTCATGATGCCATCTATATTGTGAAGTGCACCAGTACCTCCTGCAGCAAAACAACCCCACAACATGATGCTGCCACCCCCGTGTCTCACAGTTGGGATGGTGTTCTTAGGCTTCCAAGCTTCTCCTTTTTTCCTCCAAACATAACCATGGTCATTATGTCCAAACAGTTCAATGTTAGTTTCGTCTGACGAAACTATCGCCAAAAATGCAGGTCTGTGTTCCTGTGCATATGCAAACAGTAATCTGGCTTTTATATGTTTCTTTTGGAGAAATGGTTTCTTTCTGGCAAAGTGGCCATTCAGCCCATGTTGATACAGTACTCGTTTCACTGTGGCTAATGACACAATCTTAGCAGCTGCAGCATCTTCACAAGGTCTTTTGCTTTTGTTCTTGGGTTGATATGTATGTGTCGAACCAAACCACGTTCATCTCTGAGACATAGAACCCGTCTCCTTCCTGAGTGGTATGATGGCTGGACATTCCCATCCTGTTTGTACCTGCATATAATTATTTGTACAGATAAACGAAGCACGTTCAGGTATCTGGAAATTGCACCCATGGATGATCCAGACTTGTGCAAATCCACAATTCTCTTCCTGACATCCTGGCTGATTTCTTTAGACTTTCCCATGATGTTACACAAGGAAGCAGAATGCATTAAAAAATACATCCACAGGTGTCTCTAATTAACTCAGATGTTGCCAATAAACCCATCAGAAGCTTCCAAAGACCTGACATCATCATATGGGCGGTCCCAAATTGTGTAAAGGCAGAGTAATCCCAGTGTATGGAAACTTTTGACTTTGCAGAAAGTAATAAAAATACCTTAACACTCTCTCTCTCTCATTATTCTGGAATTTGGGAAATCTAAATAATTTTGGTTCCTAATTGAAAAACCTGCAGGTGGGGCTTTTTATATAGTGGATGGAAATTTCTGGTTTCAACTGTAGCAGTTAGTCATTGATATGACCTCCCATTGGACTCCTTAACCCAGAAAAAAAATACCAACAACCGAAAAAAAGGGAAAGACCAATATACAAAAATGAAAAAACTTTATTGAACATAAAAATAATACAACTATAATACATAACCAAATGACACCACCCAGATAAAACATACAAACAAAGGAGTCTAGTGTCCTAATATGCAAGGATATATATATATATATATATATATATATATATATATATATATATATATATATATATCTATATATATCTATATATATATATGTTTTAATGAAAAAAGACGATAATGGAGGACACCAAAAACATATATATATTTATTTTCTTGCATATTGGGACACTAGACCCCTTTGTTTGTATGCTTTATCTGGGTGGTGTCATTTGATTATGTATTATAGTTGTATTACTTTTATGTTCAATAAAGTTTTTTCATTTTTGTATATTGTTTTTTCACGTTTTTTTCGGTTGTTGGTATTGTTTTCGGGTTGTCCAATTAAATAAAACATTTTTTTTGAAAGTAGTTGCATATATCCCGGTTTTTATATATTGTTGTAGGTGTCCTTAAAGGGGTTTTGCCAGGACGTGCCTTATCTGCTAAGAAACAAATCTAACAAGCCACGCTGAGCTAAGAGAGAGAGAGACACAGCCAGAGCACAGAGCCATGCATAAGGGATTGTGTGAAATGTTCATTCAAATAATCACACTACAACTAGTGGATTCTGTGTACAAAAGACAACATATTTCTACCCGGTGCCTTGAAAGCTTCTTCAGCTCCCACTCATCAGATAAGAAGTGTGCTCTGCACAAGCCTGGCCAGCAGCTCTTGTCAGGTCGTATCTAATAGAAGCTTTTAAGTAACTAAGGGCAGGTAAGGAAGGCTGTAGCTCTCTCAGGCTGCAATTTTTGTAATCACATATTTAGAAAAGTGATTAAATACCCATTTTGGAGGATCCCACGTCAACATTACATCGTGGCAAAACCCCTTTAACCCAGAATAAGCAGGGATTTTGATAAAATACAAGTTCTGCTGAATCTTTCCCCACAGAGCCATATATCGATCTGCTCAGCTCCTTCTGCTCTATAGCATGCTGCCCGCACATCAGATAGCGGGTTTAATGTGTCAGGTTCCCTTTAACTCTGAATGTATGTATAACCATTGTAATGGCTCGATGGAAAAACACGTTTGAAAGAAAAAAATGACCCAAAGAGCTTTCGCTTCACTGATGTGGGCGCCAGCGATTTCCACATCTGTGTTGTCTTCCATGTTTATACTTCACATCAGTTCATGGAGATCCATAAAACAGACCTGCACCAGGGACAGCCAGAGCCAGCATTACATGGTGACACTGCAAATAAACACAATGTGGGCAGCCAGGCAGGAAGCAATGCTGTTCTGTTACAGATTGTCCCATTTCCCCCACTGATCTCCACTGCCTGACAACTTACTTTGCAGGACAAATGTGGTCTGTTTGTTCATTAAGCCCATAACAGCGTGAGTCTCTCATGTCATGGAAATGGCTCAGAGGGAGCTGGAAGAGAAGCCAGAGACAGATGTTAGAGATAAAGAAGGAAGGAAAGGAGTGAAGATCTCCCCCTCATATGCCGAGGACTCAGCGCTGTGACATGCCGAGATGTAACCCCATGAACGCCAATGCCCAGGGTGTGCACCAGCCTGGAAACTCCACCAGATGGTGGGAACGTCAGGCACCGGGAGAATTTACCACACAGGTATAGAGAAGCCAAATACATACACACAGTCACTTCTACAGCCTCATACAAAGAACACATGGCAAAGCAGACTCAGCAGGGCACAATGCACAACACCATCCAGGGGCACAATGCACAACACCATCCAGGGGCACAACACCATCCAGGGGCACAATGCACAACACCATCCAGGGGCACAACACCATCCAGGGGCACAATGCACAACACCATCCAGGGGCACAATGCACAACACCCTCCAGGGGCACAATGCACAACACCCTCCAGGGGCACAATGCACAACACCATCCAGGGGCACAACACCCTCCAGGGGCACAATGCACAACACCCTCCAGGGGCACAATGCACAACACCCTCCAGGGGCACAATGCACAACACCATCCAGGGGCACAATGCACAACACCCTCCAGGGGCACAATGCACAACACCATCCAGGGGCACAATGCACAACACCCTCCAGGGGCACAATGCACAACACCATCCAGGGGCACAATGCACAACACCATCCAGGAGCACAATGCACAACACCATCCAGGGGCACAACACCATCCAGGGGCACAATGCACAACACCCTCCAGGGGCACAATGCACAACACCCTCCAGGGGCACAATGCACAACACCCTCCAGGGGCACAATGCACAACACCCTCCAGGGGCACAACACCATCCAGGGGCACAATGCACAACACCATCCCA
>JAODAL010012563.1:0-94915 GCA_025379985.1 Phyllomedusa bahiana
ATGCGAGTGGCAAGGAGAATTAGTTCGTTCAGGGAGGACGGGAGGTCTCTTGCTGCCAAGGCGTCTTTTACCCTGCTGGACAGACCCTTTTTGAAGATGGCGCAGAGGGCAGCATCGTTCCACGCGAGCTCCGAAGCCAGGATACGGAATTGAACCGCATAGTCGCCCACAGAGGACTCGCCCTGACGAAGGCTCAAGAGGGCGGTCTCGGCGGAGGAAGCACGCGCCGGCTCCTCAAAAACGGTGCGGAATTCCTGGAGGAAGATCTGTAGGTCCGCAGTCACAGGGTCGTTCCTGTCCCAGAGGGGGGTTGCCCAAGCCAGGGCCTTCCCGGAAAGTAGGCTCACCACGAAGGCCACTTTAGACCTCTCCGAAGGAAACTGGTCCGCCATCAGCTCCACGTGCATAGAGCACTGCGTAACGAAACCCCGGCAGAGCTGGGGGTCCCCGGCAAAGCAGGAGGGTAGAGGGAGCCGAAGCTTGGGTCCCACGGTGGCCAAAGGAACTGCAGATGTAGATGGAGCCACAGACGGAGGCGGCTGCGGGGATGCTAAGAGCTGAAGCATCATGGCCGAGAGCTGGCCCAACTGCTGACCTTGTTGTGCGATTTGTTGCGTTTGCTGGGCAACAACCGTCGTAATATCTGAAATGCTTGGCAGGGGCACCTTGGCGGGATCCATGGCTGGATCTTACTGTAACGGACTTGGTAGTGGATCCGCAGGACCACCGCAGGCGATGATAGCTAAGCCACGCCAGGGAACGGAATCTAAGTAGCCCCCGGTTTTCACCAGAGCCCGCCGCAAAGCGGGATGGACTTGCTGCGGCTTGAGGCTACCAGGTCGTCCCCCCTGACGTGACTTGCCTGCGGCGGCAGCCGAGGTGCAGCGAGGTACAAAAACGTAATCCAAGAGTCGTAGTGGTGGGCAGGCAGTATGGTCAGGGCAGGCGGCAATGGTTCGGAGTCGAGAAACGTAGCAAGGTCTGGTACACGGCAAGGCTAATGGACTAACAGGAACGCTTTCTCAAAGGCACGGGGCAACAAAGATCCAGCGGGGAAGTGACGTTGGACCTAAACTTAAATAGAGACAGCGTCCGGCAATTAGCCAATTACCGGCGCACTGTCCCTTTAAATCTACATGAACGAGCGCGCGCGCGCGCTAGGGGGCGCGCATGCGCATTCCGGCCAGCAGGGGACGCGGAGCGAACGGGAGCGCGGTCAGGTGAGGAGACGGGACGGATGCAGCCACGGGCGACAGTGGGACCCGCGGCGGCACCCGTCCCCGCCGGGGACCTGCCGCGGGGGGCACGGGTGCGACCGCGGTCCGTGGACCGGACCGCGGCGCGACCCGTTACACTCGGACAGACAGACCTATCTCAATGTGGTCTGCCTGAGCCTATGGGGTCGAAATGAAGCTAGATTTGCTGTTAGGAGAAAATGTCCAATATTTCTCAACTAACACCAGTACAATATTAAAAAGTAATTTATGATAATTATCATACTGTCACGGTCTGTGCCATGTTCCTGTCCTTACGCTGCGGCCTCTGCTGCGAACCGCAGTCGTACCTATGTTCCTACCGCAGATCTGGTTCCCGTTCAGTGTCGCGTGAGCGCTCCCGTGCCGTGCTTACTCACCCGTGATGCTGTGGGCCCTTTCTGCTGGGCCTGTGCTTTTCCACTTGGCTGCTGCCTGTTTCCCCTTTTCTATAAGGGGGGCGGCCACATCTTCCTTCCTTTATTCCCACAGTGTGCAGCAGGGTTTGGGGGTCCCTGCCAATCCCCTCCCGGGGGGTTTATAAGCCGCTTTTTCCTCACATCCCCGCCTGATCCTTGTTGCGTCTTTTGTCTTTGGTGTTTGTGGTTTGTGTATTGTCTTCTTGTTGGTGCCTTTGGGATCGTTGTTTGGTTAGTCTCCATGTTGTTTTCCCTGTGTCGTCTGCCCTTTGTCTGTGGGTTCTTTGCCATGTTAATGCTTAGTTCCTAGCTGTTTGCTGTCCCTGTTTCCCTGTCTGTGAGTTTCCTTTTCCTTTTTCTCTGCTGTGTGTGTGCCCTGGTTTTGCCTTGTTCCCTTGCCTGAGTCCTAGCCCTTAGTCTCTGATCTTGTTCGGGGTTGTTTCCATCCCGTCTGTTTTGTACCTGGGCTTTGTTTAACCTTCTTGTTTGGCATCCGTTTAGTTTGTCTGTTTGTTCTGTACCTGCACAACCTTTCCTAGTTCTGTATCTTGTTCCTTTATCCCCGTTTTGCCCAGCTTAGGCATTCGGGCCCCTTGGTCAGCTGCCATGCTGGGGACTGCTCTGAGGTAGCACCTGGTGGCTGTTGGGGGCAGCCAACCCTTCCATCAAAGTCTCTGTGGGCCCCCTGCGATGGCCCCCTTTGTTTGCCCCCCCAGAGCAAGCCCCGGCAGTTGTCCAGTGGGTCCACTACCCGCTTTCCCCGCTCACCCGTTACAGTAGATCAGGGCCCTGGGCTCCGCTGACATTTTTCCCTCTTTTTTTTCCATTTCATCTTTTCTGGGGGGTTTTTATTTTATTTTTTTCTTTTTTTCATTTTTTCTCTCCACAACCCCCTTCATCCCCTCTCCTCTCCCCTACTTCATCCCCGTGGTCGGGTCTGCCCTTTTGGGCTTTGGGATTTTTTGTGGTGGGTCCGTGAGGTTTTTGGGGTGTGGTGGTCTGCCCTGAGGGTTGGATCCCCGTGGCTGCGGGTTTTTGAGTTGATCCCCGTGGTCGGTTGCCCTAGGTTTGGGAGGTCCCCTGGTGGGTCCGCCCTGAGGGTTTTTGGGTGTGTTTTTGGGGTTGTGGGGTTGGGGTCCGGGGGGGGTGGGTCTCCCCGAGGCTTCGGAGTCCCCCCGGGGTCGCGGGCCAGGGTTTTGGAGTCCCGTGGCTCGCGGGCTCGCCCTGAGGCTTTTTCCCGTGGGGGCGCCCCAGGGTTCGGAGTCCCCGTGGCTTCCCTCCCCTTTTGCTAGTGCCCGGGTTTGTTCCTCCTGTGCACCCCTTTTTTCCCAGGGGATTCCCCGGTAGGCGGGGTGTAGGGTTTTTTTTTGTGGATGTTTTGGGACCGGTGGTTTCCCGGGAGGGAGGGGGGGCTTAAGGAGGGGGGGTCGTCCGGGTCCGTGCCGGGTTCCCGTCCTTCCTGCGGCCTCTGTGCGAACCGCAAAAGACCTATGTTCCCTTTGTGATCTGGTTCCTGTTTGCGTTTTTCGCTGTGAGCGGTCTGTAGCCCCGGGTTACTCACCCCTTTATTGCGTCGGTTCTCATGCTGGCCATCTGCTTTCCCTCTTGGCTGCTGCCCTGTTTCCCTGTCTCTCTAGAGGGCGGCGGCCACATCTTCCCTTTCCCTTTTTTCCCACAGTGTACAGCGGGGTTGGGCTCCCTGCACCCCCTTCCCCTGTGGGTTTATAAGCCTGCTTCTCCCCACACTCCCTGCCGATCCTTTTTGTGTCATGTTGTCTCTTGGTGAGTCTGTTGTTCCGTGTTTTGTCTTCTTTTTGGTGTCCCCTTTTGGTATCCTCATTTTTGGGTTTGTCTCCATGTTTTCCATGTGTCTGTCTGCACCCTTTTTCGTGAGCTTTTTGCCATGTTTTGCCTTAGTTCCTAGCTTTTTTTGTTCCCTGTTTCCATGTCTGTGAGTTTCCTTGCCTTGTTCTCTGCCGTGTTTTGCCCCGGGCTGCTTGTTCCCTTTCCCGAGTCCTAGCCTTAGTCTTGTCTGTTCTGGGTGTTTTTCCCGTCAGTCTGTTTTATACCCGGGCTTTGTTTAACCCTTTTTGTTGGCATCCGTTTAGTCCTGTCTGTCTGTTTTTTCTTCCTGCACATATCTACTCCTATCTGTGTATTTGTTCCTTACCTGTTTGTCCTAGCTTAGGCATTTGGCCCTGGGCAGCTGCCCTGCGGGGACTGTCTGAGGGAGACCTGGTGGTGTTGGGGGGCAGCCACCTTACCATCAAAATTTGTGAAGATGCACATGCCCTTGGCCAGTTATTACGCCCCCCTCAGGCAAGCCCGGCAGTTGTCCCGTGGGTCCCCTACCGCTTTCCCCCTCACCCGTTACCTATATATAAAATTAAATTATTTAAGTTTTGTAAAAAAATGTTTGTAAAATTAATATAAAAATTTTAAAATTGAAAAATTTAAAAATATTTCCTTAAAAAATTTTTTTAAAATTTTAAAAGACCTAAAAAATACTTTTACATTAAATAACCCACTGATGATGGTGTTCAGATTTTTAAATTTTTATTACATTAAATATGAGATTTATTTTTGCTGTTCTCACCCTTTATTCTACATACAGTGAGAGCCAGCGCACCACAGGTCTTGGGGGGCCTTGGCCACCAAAGCAAGATCATTTCCCCATATTCCTATTTACCAAATACTATTCAAATTACTTTTTTTTTATTTCAGCCTACTTACCCTTTTATACATTTTGCCGCTTACTTATGTATAAGTTCCATAAGCCCAAAAACACACAGGGGGGCACAATAAAATTTTAAACACCATTTTGAGCCAAAAAAAACACTTTCAAAATTCGGACTTTTACCTGAAAATTAGATGGGGAAAATGATTTCCCAAGCACTTAGATCTATACATGTCTCCCCATGACCTGCACATGTAAACACAGCCTAAACCACCTTTTTTCACCTTATAAATTCTACAGATTTTCTCTCACTTACATAAGGGAAAAACAGTAATAGTCTTTACCCACCGGGATGAAAACACATGTACAATTTTTAATGCCGTTTTTTAGAACAAAGCCAGAAGTGGATCTAGCAGGAAACAAAAGTATAAGTCCTAAATCTATCAGTCTTATTAGTTTGGAATCTATTCTGGGTTTGGATTCAGAATATATCGCAGCAAAAACTGCAGCAATTCAAGTAAATATTTGTCAAACCACCTATTTAAAAGGGGCTTGCCCGGGTTTTAAAAAAACATTTCCCAAGTACGCTGGGGAAAGCCCCTGAGATAAAAAAGGGGCCCATAATTGGCACAAGGTGGTTTGGCGAATGGTCCTGTTCCTGAAGGACTTGGCACATCTGTCTTTTACAATGACAGATATAGCCACGCAAAAAAAGGATCTTTTTTCAATATTCTTTATAACCGTTTTTAATAAATTTTTTTTAAAAATTTCTGACAACCCCTTTATAGGTTTTGGTTAGGGGTTTTGGGATTAACAAGGGGGTTTCTCCTTTTCAGGTTCCTCCTTTCATGGCCAGGGAGGTTAAAAAAATGTGTTTTGAATGAAAAAATTTTCCCATTTTTTTCCCCCTGAAACTATAGTATTTCGGGGTTCTAAGTGTTTTTTGGTTAAAAGGGAATGTTTTTCAAAGGCCCCCTTTTTAAAACAAGTAGGAATTGTCTACATTGAGCAGTCGATTTTACGTGTAAAGATGGCCTTATACGCTTTTTAGTAACAACCCAATTACCCAAAGGGAGTAATAGTCGGGGAGCCACCATACAATACCCAGGGGGGGTAACTAGAAAGCCAGGGCCCAAAGAAAAATTTTGGGTTTGGGCCCCCCCCCTCCATTGCCCCCCCCCTTTGACCATAAAAATTTACCAGGTCATGCTTTTGGGATAATGTAGGATGATAAAAAAGGGGTTTAAAAATATCTCCCATAATTTTCCCCAAATCATACTGCTATCAAAAAAATCCACTAAAACCAAGCCCAAAACTTTATTTAATAACACTAGACATGGGGGAAACCTGATTAAAACCCGCCAAACATGCCCACAAAGTGACTAAAATAATACCCACACTATTACTGATCAGTCCCACAAAGCCCAAATTTTACCGCCATGTAGTGACCATATAGGGGTTAAAATCCCAGTGAAACACAGGCTCTGCAGACTGTATATAACCCCCAAACAGGGGACCATATAGGGGTTTAATTTTCAGAAAACACAGGTTTGCTTTGCAAATTTTACTTACATTTGGGGCCCTCAAGGTGGCGCCCTTGTTTTGAGGAGTCGTTCACTTTCCCCTTTTCTTCCTTTTCGGGCTGAACCTCCAGTAAATTGCCCCATCCACCACTCCCCTGAAAAAATTTACAACAAAAAATCCCTGAGATTCCCCCTTTTTTTTAATCTTTTCCCCCCAATGGGGCCCCCCTCCCCATTTTACAAACTCCCCATTTAAAAATTTGGCCCCAAAATGGTAAAATTTCCCCCTGGTAATTAGGGGGCTCCCCAGCCCGGTTTGTAGGTACAAGGGGGCCCCCCCCCCCCCCCCCGGGCCCCCCCCCCCCCCCAGTAGAAGGTAGCTTGGGGAGAGGGTGGGAGCTTGGGGCCCCCGGGCAGTAGCTTAGGGTTCCCTATGGGGTTTAGAAGGGGGTTGCCCCCTGTAGTTTTGGCCACCCCTGTTGGTGGGAAATAGGGGCCCTCTGAAATTATGCCCTCCGAAAGGCAAATTTGTTCCCCCCCCCTTGAAAAATTAGACCCCCTTGTAGGAAAAAAGAAAAAAAAGGCCCCATGAAAGATTAGGGGCCCCCTTTAGGTAAATTGGGACCCCCTGTAGTTTAAAGGGCCCCCTTTTGTAGGCAGAATAGCCCCCCCTTGTAGATTAAAACCCCCCTGAAAGGGCAAAAAGCCCCCCTGTAGGCAGAATAGTTCCCCCCTGTAGTTTTAAGCCCATTTTAAAGGTAGAATATTTTCCCCCCCCCTTGGGATTGGGGCCCCCCTGTAGATTAAACCCCCTTGTAGGCATAGTCCTCCCCCCCCAACCCATTAGGGCTCCCTATAGGCATAGTTCTCCTCCCCTTTAGACCCCCCTGTGGGTATAGTTCCCCATTCCCTTTTTTAGAGCCCCATGTGGGAGATTTTTTTCCCCCCCCCTTCCTTTGGGCCCCTGTAGGTTTTCCCCCCCCCCTTCCTTTAGAGCCCCCTTTAGGTTTTCCCCCCCCCCCCCTTCCTTTAGAGCCCCCTGAAAGGTATTCTTTTCCCCTCCCTTCCTTTTAGGATCCTGAAAGGTATTTTTTCCCTCCCCCCTTCCCTTTAGACCCCCCTGTAGGTTTTTCTTCCCCCCCCCCCCTTTTTAGCGCCCCCTGTATTTATTCTTTCCCCCCCTTCCTTTAGCCCCCCCCTTTGTGGGCATTCCCCCCCCCTTTCCCTTTTAGAGCCCCCTGTAGGTTTTTCCTTCCCCCCCTTTCCTTTGGGAGCCCCCTGTGGGTATTTCCCCCCCCCTTTCCCTTTTTGAGCCCCCGTGGGAATTCTCCCCCCCCCCCTTTTCCCTTTAGAGCCCCCTTTATAGGAATTTTTTCCCCCCTTTCCCTTTTTTTAGTGCCCTATGGGGGAAACCTTTTCCCCCCCTTCCTTTTTAGCCCCCTGTTGGTTTTTTCCCCCCCCCCTTCCTTTAGAGCCCCCTGTAGGAAATGTTCCCCAACCCCCCCCCTTTTTTAGACCCCCTGTAGGTATTTTTTTCCCCCCCCCCTTCCTTTAGAGTCCCCTGAAAGGAAAAAAAAAAAAAAAATTTTTTTCCCCAAACCCCCGCCCTTCCTTTAGAGCCCCCTGTAGGTTTTCTTTCCCACCCCCCCTTCCTTTAGAGCCCCCTGTAGGTATTCTTTCCCACCCCCCCACCTTTAGACCCCCCCTGAAAGGTTTTCCCTTTCCCCCCCCCCTTTCCTTTGACCCCCCCTGTGGGGAAATTTCTTTCCCGCCCCCCCCCTTTAGAGTCCCCGTGGGTATTTTTCCCCCCCCCTTCCCTTTTAAAACCCCCCTTGAGGTATTTTTCCCCCCCCCCCCCCCAGCTCATTACTTACCGGGCCGCGCTAAACCCGGGCCCTCTCCCCCCTCCCCCCACCCCCAAGCCCCCCCGGGTCCCCCTCCCCCTCCCCCTGCTGAGCGAATTTTAACCCAGGGAGCGCACAGTTTTCCCTGCCCACCTTCATCTTAATTGTATGGGGGGTCGCAGGGTCGGGGGCAAGTAAAATTTAAAGAGGACCCTCGGGTAAAGAAAGGGGGGCGCGGGCCCCCCGGGGGGGGCGGCCCCCCCCCCCTTTTCCTTCACAAAACCGGGCCCCGCACCCTCACCCCGCCGAAAGGAACTGTTGGTTCACTCCCGGGGGGCCCCCAGAGGGGCATCACGGGGGTAGCAGAGGGGGTAGCTATGTTGGGCAATTTATTATTGACAAAGTTAAAAATAAAACCCACATTTTTTATGTAAAAAAATTTTTTTAGATAGGGGCGAAAAATTTGGGTTAAAATCTGTGCATCTCTATTAATATCGCCCATTTTAAAGCTGTTCCTGTCATTTTGGGGGCCCCCAGCAAATCAGCTTACAGATTAGAGAAAGGGTGAGATGTGTTGCGACGCCCATGACCGGGATGGGGTTTTGGTTGCAAATTGGGCTGGAAAAATCACATAAACCTCTTTTTTAAAATAGAACGGGCCCTTTCCCTGTTCATGATCAGTGTCTGTCAGCGCCCTCATCCCCATAGGACTCGTCTCCTTTGTCCCAAAAAAACCCCTCACAAATTTATTCTATTTCTTCACAGAGAAAGCTCTAGTTAGCTTTGATCCTTAAAATTTAAGTTAGATCAGGGGTTTTTGAAGTTTTTATGTAGTTGGGTTTGAAAATTTTTAAAAGGGCACCCTTACCGTGTAAATTCATGGGGGGGGAGTGGGGGGGGGGGGGGGCCCCGGGGGCGAACACAGAGAAAAATTTTCTTTAAAGAAAAACTGGATATAGTTTCCCAAAGACTTAGTGTAACATTACCCCTGCAATAGCTTTTTAATTAAAAATTTTCTATTGAAATATTTCCTGGGTTTTTGGGCAGCCTGAAATTATATTTGGGTACACATCTTTTTTAGTTTAAATGAAAGGTTTTCTTTTGGGTTTTGGGGCAAAAAAATCCACTTTTATTTCATATACATGTCCCGATTTGGTGTTCTTTTTCCCAAATTTTTCCCATTCCGCTTTGTTGATATAGCCACCTTGCAGTTAAATTAGAATCCAGCAATTTTTTTAGTCAGGGACAGGTTGATAGGTGCCCCCAAAAAAAACCTTTTTTTTATCCGAAAAAACAAATTTCAGGGTACTGTTTTTTCACCCTTTTCGCACTACAGCTTTTTTTTCATTTTAGGGACCCTTTTCACATAAAAAGTTTAAACAGCAATTTTTTTAGTCATCACAGGGGAATTGAAAAAGGTTTCCAAAAAACCTTTTATTTTCCCAAAAACATTTCAAAATACGTGTTTTTTTACTTTTTTGGGGCACTACCCGCTTTGTTCATTGAGGGACCATGCACTTTTAAAAGTGAAATTTCAGCAATTTTTTTAGTCCCCCACAGGGGAATTGAAAGGGGCCAAAAAAAACCTTTTAAAAATCCGAATACATTTCGATCCCTGCTTTTTCACTTTGGCGGGAGGCCAAACTTTGTTGATAGATCTAAATTTGCAGTTTTAAATTTTTAATACAGGGGAATTTTTTAGTCACCCAGGTTAATTGAAAAGGTGCCCAAAAAAACCTTTTATTAAACCGAATACTTTCAGAACTTTTTTTTTTTCACTTTTGGCGCAAATACAGCTTTGTTCATTGGAAAGGGGAAACCCTTTCACTTAAATGTGAAAACAGCAATTTTGTAGTCAAACCCCCGGTGAAAAAAAAAAGGGGCCAAAAAAAAACCTTTTATTTTCCGAATACATTTTCCCGTACGTGTTTTTTCACTTTTTGGGGCCCGGCACTTTTTTTGAAGATCTACTTTGCAATTTAAAAGTGAAAAAGCATTTTTTTTAGTCCCCCACAGGTTTAATTGAAAGGTGGGCCAAAAAATACCTTTTTAAAATCCGTTACATTTCAGACAGGTTTTTTTTTTTACTTTTGGGCAGTCAAGCTTTGTTGATAGTTTTTACTTTTTTCAGGGAAATTTTTAAAACCAGAAACCCTTTTTTGAACCCCCAGGGGTACTGATAGGTGCCAAAAATACCTTTTTTAAAATTTCCCTAAACATTTAAACAGGGGTTTTTTTCAAATTTTTGGTCAGTCAAGCCCTTTTTTGGGTAGATCTAAATTTTTCCCGTTAAATTTGAATCCCCAAATTTGGGAGTTTACCACAGGGTTTATTAGGTGCCAAAAAAAACCTTTTATTATCGGGATAAAATTTCCGATACGTGTTTTTTTCACTTTGGCGCAGGCCAGCGTGTTGAAAGAGCCAAACCCTTTCAGTTTTAAAAATTTAATCCCGCAATTTTGTTTTGATTTTAGGGAAAAGCGTGGGGTTTTCCGTCTTTTAATAAAGGGGCCCTTTTCCAAAAAAAATCTTCCCATACCCCTTTTCAAAATTTTTTTATTTCTGAACTGGAGGAAAAATTTAGGTGGGAAGGAGCAAAGAGGGGGGAAAGGGCAAAGGGGGGAGAGGTTTCGGAAGAAGGTTTCTCCTTCCAGTGCTGGCGGGCAAAAACGGGATGCCAGGGGGATCGTCAAATTTTCAGGGGCCCCTCAGGGGTGTCACGCTGGGTCTGGGGCCCCATAAATCTCAGTAACGAAAGCGTTTTGCCAATCTGTTTTTTTCATGGTTAAAAGCAACCTGCATCCCGCATCCCTTTCCTCCTTTGTCCCAGTCACGGCCACAAAATTTTCATCATCAGCATCATCAGCATCCCTCCAACATTTAAGCAGCCCCAAAAGTCAACTCGTGGGACCCACCACTGTGGATAATTTCCCTTTTCTGAAGACCTCTTTTATGGGCAAAATGCGGTTTTGGGGTCAGAAGGAAAGTTTTTAAAATTCAAAAGGCCAAAAAAGGGTGAAATTTTTTCTGCTCTGACGCCCAGTTACTGATGCCATCAGAGGAGGAGAAGGAAAACCGGGGCAATCAGCAAAAATCCCCCGGGGGGTCGGCAAAAGGCCCCTTTCAGTCCCTCTTGTTTTAGCCCGCAGCTGCTTTGGGTGAGAATGTCAGGACGATGGAAAACACCTGTGTTTGGAAAGATGATATGACGGCATTTCGGAAACCCCCCGGGGGCTTTTTACAGAATTTGCTTCGAGCCCCTTTATCACTGGGGCAGGAGGAAGATGGGTGGGGTTTGTTCAGTACGGGTCCCGCCTCCCAAAAGTGAGAGGGAGTCCCCGAAGTCGGCTAATTGATTCCGCCACCAAGGTCAAGAAAAAAACCAGTCCCCACGCCGGGTTACAACCCCTGTCACCCCCCTCTTTTTTCGCCTCCTCCCCTCCGCCACCACCAAAACGTTCCTCAGCGCCTGTCTCTCGAGTCATGAACAGGGATCAGCCCTTTTTCAGCATGAAAACATTGTGGTGATCCTTTTGTTCTTTGGGAAAGATCGTTGGCAATCGGGAAAAAAACAGGTCCCGCCCGCGGAAAAGGGGGGGAGATGGACACAGTGCGGACACGGAGCCTTTTTCCCCCGTCAAAACCACAAGGGCCCCACATTTTCACAATTTAAACGTCTTTTTTAGGCAGTGGTTCGGGGTCCAGGGGTAGTGAAAGGCGGCGCATCAGCTCTCAGGGTGCATCATCTCAGGCAAGTCAGGGCTATGTTGAAGCTGTGCCGGAGGACGAGGAGGAGGAGGAGGTATTCCTAGACACCGACGTTACCGACGTCCCTGCCTTGGAAACAGGTTGGCGCGAATTTGAGGAGGAAGATGAGGAAGATCAGTTTGCTAGTGCCCCCTCGCCCCAAAGGCTTGGGAAATCAAGGCTCCATCTCCCCCACATGAGTGCTTGGATGCTCCATTTCCTCCAACAGACCTCTCTTTAAAGGGCCATCAAAATGAACAACAGTTACGGGGTGGCCACCCTCCTCGATCCCCGGTAAAAAAACAAAACTCAGCACTTTCCCTTCCACCCACCCAAATAGAGAGTAAAATGCAGGAAATGGAGACCTTGCTGATTGATCAACTGGGGAAATCTGTTTGCGTCTGCTTCACGTTTCCCCAAATGGCACGGTGGAACAACATCAGCACGGACAGCAGTAGAGTGCCAAGTAAGCGTAGCGGCAGCAGCAGGCAAGGTGGCAGAAGCCTAATGGGTGACCTCTGACAATCTTTATTTACCACCTCACCAACGCATGCAATGCAGGGCACACATCCAACACACAGAGACCAGCTTAAGATCATGGTGCACGAATATGTGCGTCTCAACACCGATGTTTTGGATGTGTTCCGGACCCAATAGACTTCTGGTTCCAAAATGGACGAATGGCCCGAGCTCGCTCGCCATTTCCATAGAGGGTTTGTCCTGCCCAGCAGCCAGCGTCATATCTGAGCGGACCTTCAGCACAGCTGGAGGAGTCATTACCCGACAAACGCATCCGACTTTACACAGAAAAGTTGGATCGTTTTGACTTTCATCAAGATGAATCAAGGCATGGGTCTGATATGTTGTGGCCCCAATTGCCGGGCCCGTTAGTTGCCGTCTACTTCACATTCCTCTTCCCAAAAAGAAATGGTCCTCTTGAAAAACTTTTTTTTTAAATGATAATTTCTTACTGCAATTTTTATTCTCTTTTCCTAACAGTTCATTTTGCTGGTTTGCTGTGAGGAACTGTAAAAGACACCAAGGTTTCATGACAACACCGTATTCCATTTACTCACTTTATCTTTAAAGTTTTCGCATTTTCAATGGTTTTGAGGTCATGTTGCTGTAGATACAGCTATAATTATGGTCCTTTGGAACAGAAATGTGGCTTCAAGTGGAATTTCTCCCTCCAAATTTTTTAACAGTGGTGAGAAGTCATTTTTTAATTTTTTGGGTCATGCTGCTTGAAATGCAGCAATACTACAGGGCCTATCAAAAAAATTTTGTTTCTAACAACATTTGTTCTTCACAATTGTCAAAAGTGGCTCAAGGGTTTATGGGTTTTGAATTTTTGGGTTCATTTTGCTGTGACATGCAGCTATACTACAGGTCCTATTATAAAAAAATGTTGTTTCTAACAGACATTTGCTCTTCACAATTGTACAAAGTGGCTCAAGGGTCATGCTTTGAATTTTTGGGGTAATTTTGCTGTGACATGCAGCTATACTACAGGGCCTAATTTTAAAAAAATGTTGTTTTTAACAGACTTTGTTCTTTACAATTGTCAAGAGTGGCTCAAGGGTGATGGGGCTGTCAGAAACAGGGAAAAGGTAGGACACTGTTAAAAGGACACATTTTGCAAAATGACTTGTTTTGCAAGATCTTTAACATGCTATCAATCCCTGTATTGAGACAAACCATTTTAATTCAATTAAAAAAGAGAAACAAAGACATGGTGGGATTCCTCATCCCATTTTAAAATGTGTTTTCTAAGAATTAAACTACTAAAAAACTTGCATGTAAAAAAATAGCTGGTAAAAAAATTCCTCTGAAATTTTTCAAGGGAAAGGGACAGGAAAACTTGACCAGATGTAGGTTATTCAGAGAACATGGAGTATGGGCACATACAGAGAACAAAGTACAGAGACAATTTCCTCCAGCACGTTGATAAAATGAAAAAAGAAAAGCCAAGAAAAAGGGCACCTGGGTGTAACAGGAGCGTTAACCACCAGTATTTCCAAGTGAAGCTCAATTGGGCCGCACTCATACGAAGGGGAAAAGCGCTACCAGGACAGGACTATATGTCCTGAAACTAAAAGGTGGTTGAAAGACTCCTTTTTCCGCATTCTTAAATTGGGGGTTATGCAGGTTTGGGCTCATGCTGTGCCAGGACAGGTATAGTAATGCCCCATTCAACTAAAATGGTGGTTGAAAAACTCCTTTTTCGCACTTTTTAACTGGGCAGACAGTTTAATGGTCATACTGTGGTACGGGACAGGTATAGTCAATGTCCATTCACAAAATGGTTTGAAAGACTCCTTTTTCCGCACTTTTAATCTGGGGCATGCGGTTTGGCTCATCTGCGTTCCAGGACAGGGATATTCAATGTCCAGTTCAAGTAAAATGATAGTTCAAATCATACTGCCTTCTGGCACTTTTTAATTTGTGGTCATGCAGGTTTAAGGGGTCATGCTGTGGTCAAGACAGGGATAGTGAATGGTCTGTGAGTTTTTGTCTGTGGCTTTTAAAAACCTAAGTGTGTTGCCTAAGATGTAGCATGAAATCCATTTGACTGTTGTGGAATGTTAATTCCCGCTTCTCCAGCCCTTTTTTGGGGTAAGAATGAAGTTTGTTCTCTCCATAAACTTTAATGGTCATCGGTGATAATCTATCATCGACCATCGAATATCTTATTGGTTATTGCTGTTATCGACCATCGACCCGATGACGATAGTCAACGTAATCGCTCATCACGAGGGGTAGCAGCTGCCGCGGGGCCCCCCCAAGCCACCGGGCCCCGTAGCAACTGCTACCCCTGCTACCCCTGTAGTTACGCCCCTGCACATACCCATGTTAACACAAGCATTGTGGCTTCTGCTCATTACAGTATTCACCTTGCTCTAATGGATACCATCTTCTGCATTGACTTTAAATGAGGTCTGTCAAGTACTACAGTCTGGTCTGTCATTTTGATTGAGAAAATAGAACTGCATGCAATGCTATTCTTTATGTCACATAAGGCAGTGTTTGCAATGGAGAATACGACAGACCAACATAGGTTTGCTTACTCAGAAGTTGTGTCTGTAAAGCTGATTTTATCAGAAGAATCTTTGGATGGACTAAGAATCAGAGGTTATTTATAGTATTGGTGTCTTTTGTGGTATGTCTTCTTTAGAGCACAGTAGAGACTGCTGCCTCTGCACCCTCTATAGCTAAGCCCTGCTAACAATTGAATAAGCTACACCGTGAGATAAAACACTAGAGCAAAAATATTTACAATAATGCACCATTGTACACCAGTATTCATAATTTATGAAGCATGCCATATTCATGCAACTGAGCTGATAAAGGTTTGCTGTCCTGCAAAGGGACAAGTGTCACTCACCTGTCATGTTTATTTTTTTTTAGAACAAAGTTGTGTAAGGGTATGTTCACAAGGCTTAAAATGCCACGTATTGCGGCATGCATTTCACCCCCGGTAAATTGCCATTTTAAACAGCAAAATGCATGCCGCAATTACGGTAATTCATAGCTCTCATAGAGAGTTATGGATTATGCGTCGTCGTCCCCCCCCGCGCGTACAATACTATTGAGCTTTTCAGCACATTTTTTGTGTTGAAAAAGCCCTCCTCGTCTTAAGGTATGTTCACATGGTGTATTGCGGCGCGTATAGTACGCGCCGCAATACGCCGGGTGCTTTGGAAACATGCGTCTTTCGTGTAATTGCCACGAACAATTGACATGTCAATTCTCCCCCCGCACGTACAGTACGATCGTATTGTACACGTGGGGGACGACGCATAACCCATAGCTCTCTATGAGAGCTTTTACTGTAATTGCGGTGCACATTTTGGCGCGTATAACGCACAATACGCGGCACAATGCATGCCAAAATAAGCTGTGTGAACATACCCTAAGGCAGGTATATAAAGCTCCCCTCGGTAAGGCAGGTATATAAAGCTCCTCTCATTAAGGTAGGTATATAGATACGTTCCCCAGTAAGGCAGGTATATAAAGCTCCCCTCAGTAAGGCAGGTATATAGATTCGTCCCCCAGTAAGGCAGGTATATAAAGCTCCCCTTGGTAAGGCAGGTATATAAAGCTCCCCTCGGTAAGGTAGGTATATAGATATGTCCCCTCAGTAAGGCAGGTACATAGATGCGTCCCCTCAGTAAGGTAGGTATATAGATATGTCCCCACAGTCAGGCCAGTATATACAGCTCCCCTCAGTCAGGCAGGTATATAGATATCGGTCCCTTCAGGCAGGCAGGTATATAGATATTTGTCCCCTCAGGCAGGCAAGTATATAGATATAGGTCCCCTCAGGCAGGCAGGTATATACAGCTCCCCTCAGTCAGGCAGGTATATAGATATAGGTCCCCTCAGGCAGGCAGGTATATAGATTTAGGTCTCCTCAGGCAGGTATATAGACATAGTTCCCCACAGCCGGATATATAGATAGATATAGGTCCCCACAGGCAGGTATATAGATATAGGTCCCCACAGGCAGGCAGGTACATAGATATAGGCCCCCACAGGCAGATATATAGATACAACTCCCCTCAGGCAGGTATATACATATAGATCCCCCAAAGGCAGCTATATAGATATAGGTCCCCACACAAAGGTATATAGATAGATATAGATCCCCGACTCCTCTCAGGCAGGTATATAGATATAGGTTCCATCAGGCAGGTAACCGAAATTAAAAATAACAACACTAATACTTACCTTACCTCCTTCCCAGCCGAGTGTCTTCTTCTTCTGCCCGACACCAGCGCCGGGACGCTCCTCCAGCAGCTCCTCGGCCGCACAGCAGAGTGACAGCTGTACAGCCGAGGAGAGGCAGCAGCCCCATGAGCTCACTTCATGGCGCCGCTGCCTTCAGTGAGCTAAGCGCCCGGTATCAGTGTATACCAGCTGCTTAGTTTTAGGTGGCAATCGCTGCATGGGGCCCTATATATATGTTATTTTTGTGTGTAGGTAGTATCTATTTAAATGACCAGTGTTCAGTGTGATCCTAGCATGTGAGTGGCGTAAATTTATCAGTAGCCATTGCATCTTCTACCCTATAATTAGAGATGGGCGAATTTCCCGAAATTCGGTTCATTCACTTCGCCGGATTTCTCGGCAAAAAATAACTTCGTTCCGAATTACTTCGGGACGAATCACGTTAAAAAACAGCTATTTCCAGGCTGCACAGAGCCTGCAGGGTGCTGTAGAACGTTGTGCCATGCTTAAATATGCAGAGGGAGCTTGGTTTGGTCTTCATACAATGTTGTGTTTTAGTATGACCGCACATGACTGCCGCCGCTCTTAGAATCGCTTCACTATAAAATTCCCTGGGCACTTAAGAGGGCAAAACTGACCAAAAAACTGAATGGGAATGTAGCCTGATAAAGTCATGGCAGCGACAGCTGGAAAAAAACAAGCTGTGGGCTCAGGTGGCAACATCAGTGACAGAGTGTGGAGGGGACGGCGGCAGCCACAGCAGCATGAGGTCAGACAGTGGCACAATGATATTCTGGAGGTGGCAAAAATAGGAGTAGGCCACAGAGTGGCACAAAGACAGAGGGTGGAGGTGACGGCAGCAGCAGCATGAGGTCAGACAGTGGCACAATGACACAGTGTGTAGGTCACGGCAGCAGCCACAGCAGCAGCATGAGGTCAGACCGTGGCACAATGACATTCTGGAGGTGGCAAAATCTGGAGTAGGCCACAGAGTGGGACAATGACACAGTGTGTAGGTCACGGCTGCAGCCACAGCAGCAGCATGAGGTCAGACAGTGGCACAATGACATTCTGGAGGTGGCAAAAACAGGAATAGGCCACAGAGTGGCACAATGACAGAGTGTGTAGGTCACGGCAGCAGCCACAGCAGCAGCATGAGGTCAAACAGTGGCACAATGACATTCTGGAGGTGGCAAAAACAGGAGTAGGCCACAGAGTGGGACAATGACACAGTGTGTAGGTCACAGCAGCAGCCACAGCAGCAGCATGAGGTCAGACAGTGGCACAATGACATTCTGGAGGTGGCAAAAATAGGAGTAGGCAACAGAGTGGGACAATGACACAGTGTGTAGGTCACGGCATCAGCCACAGCAGCAGCATGAGGTCAGACAGTGGCACAATGACATTCTGGAGGTGGCAAATACAGGAATAGGCCACAGAGTGGCACAATGAAAGAGTGTGTAGGTCACGGCGGCAGGAGCACCAGCATGAGGTCAGAGAGAGGCACAAAGAAACAATGAGGGGGTCACGGCAGCAGCCACAGAAGCAGCATGAGGTCAGACAGTGACACAATGACAGAGTGTGGAGGTGGGTGGCAATACCAGTCCCTGGTAAAGATGGTGGTAGGCAGTGGAGAAACTGTCAGCAGATGTGTGGCATCAGGCGGGTAGCAGCATCAGAATAGTGGCTGAGGCAGGCAGGTGACTCATTTCTCACAGTTTGGGTGAGGCGTCATGGCTGATGTAGTCTGACGCCTAAGGCATTGGTGTGTGGAAATCCTGGCCGATCCACGCCTGATTCATCTTGACAAAGGTCAGTCGTTCCACATTTCCCGTGGATAAGTGGGTTCTCCTTGGGGTAACGATGGCCCCCGCCGCACTGAACACCCGCTCTGATGCCACACTACTGGTCGGGCAGGACAGCTTCTGGGGTGGCAGAGTGCTTTCCAAGTAGGCCACCACCTGTTGGTTCAGGGTCTGCTCCAGGTCCTGCTGCTGCTGCTGGCAACTGCCCTTCTCACTAGGTGGGTGAAAAAAGCTGCTCATCAGTGACTCCAGACAGGTTGCTGCTGATGGAGCTGGTACTACTCCGACCCCCCCACCTTCCCCACCAGCCGCGGCAGTAGTACGTGAGCGCTGAAGAACACCCCGGTCAGACCTGTCAGAGGAGGGACGATGCCGGCACATAGGCAGCGACCAACTGACTACGGAGGATTTCCCTATAGTATTTGAGTTTGTCCTCCCTCTCAATAGCTAGGAAAAAAGGCTCCCATTTTGGACTGGTAGTGAGGGTCCAATAGGGTGGAGAGCCAGAACTCATCCCTCTGCCGGATGCTGACTGTTCGGCTGTCACTAGCCAGGCAAATCAGCATGCTGTGGGCCATCTGCACAAGTGACTCCGAGGGGCTCCCTGCCTCCATCTCCACTGTATACTGCCACGGTGCTTGCGGGTCATCTGCCTCGTCTTCCTCATCTCCATCTACCCTCCAGCTGTCCTGCTCCTTCTCTTGTCACCTGGGTAGAAAATCTACTCATTTCACCCAGACAATGCTTCTGTTCCAATGTCCTCCTCCTCCTCCGCCATTTCAGTCCCCACCGGACTCATGTGGCTGCGCGATGTAGTCGCCCCGTCTCCCGTCCCCTGCCCAGACAGACTTTTCAGCATCTGTTCCAGGACATGAAGCAGTGGAATGACGTTATTCATCCCGTAGTCCTGGCGGGCTGCAATAACGTGCCTCCCCCGAATGGCCTCAACAAACGCAGGTGTCACGCATGAGCTGCCACTGGCTGACATCAAAGTTACACAGGGGAGTACTCTTGTCCGCCTGGATCATCAAAAAAAACGTTAGGGGCCTTTCTCTGTTCATACAGTCGGTCCAAATGTGCAGGCTGGAATTCCAACGGGTGGAAACATCGCATATCAGAGTGTGTTGGGGGAGGCCGTTCTGCCGCTGCAACTCGAGGAGGGTGTTCTGGCTTTGTAGGGAATGGATAAGTGCATGCACAGTTTCTGGCCATTTTTTAGAATCTTCTGAAGATCGGTGGAAGACTTTAGGAACCTTTTCACAACCAATTGAACACGTGCGCCATGCAGGGCGCATGGACCATCCCTCCTCGGTGCAGCCGGACACCATGTTCCTCCCATTTCCATCACCATGGTTCCGATTTGCAGTTTGGGGCGGGAGAAAGCCAAAACATCGATTTCTTGCTGCATGACGCGGAGCAGTTCCCCCACCTGTGTGACTTCGTTCGCCGAGGCAAGCCAGGTTTGAACTGCGTGACACCGCTGTGCCCTACACATGTGGTTAAGATGGAGCAGTACTTGTGGAGGCTGAGATGGGGGTTGTGGTGGATGGGGGCGGGGCATTTTTTCGCAGGAGCCGCAGTTTAAACGTGGGGGGAAAAAAAGCGGGGTTCCTGTCCAATTTGGTTTTGGGGTTTCCTGGGCCCCGGGGCACATTCACCCAGTGGGCCGTAAAGGGGGCCCTGTTCTGGGCCCCTGACCGTAGTTAAAAACTTCAAACGTCCGCACCCGCCTTTCCCTTGGAACCAAAAACCCATAAGCTATGGGGCGGCCCCCCCTTTTGTTTTTACATATTTTTGAATTTTGGTTCTGGGTTTTTTGGGAAAAAAAAATTACGGGGTTGGAACTCTCCATCTCCGGGCCGGGACAAAATCTGAAAAGGTGCAGAGTCCACCATTTGGGAAAAAGGGGGGGACTGCAACACCAACAACTTTACGGGTGCGGTCAGCTTCTGCACCTTTTGGATGGTTGGAAAGCATACGTTGTCCCCTTTGCAATCGCCTCGCTTTAACGGCTGCTGGGCCATGAGTAGTGAGGAGCAGGAGCATCCCGGACCGGGAGATGATGTCAAAGAGAAAAAGCTTCCCCTTTTGCAGAGGTGGTGGAAACCTTTATTGGCTGCAATGGGTTTCGTGCCCTGGGCGGGGCTGCGCTGCGTGTGTTGCTGCGGCGGCAGGATGGGGCCCCCCAC
The DNA here is from genome assembly GCA_025379985.1 of Phyllomedusa bahiana. Lineage (NCBI taxonomy): Eukaryota > Metazoa > Chordata > Amphibia > Anura > Hylidae > Phyllomedusa > Phyllomedusa bahiana. The sequence continues at coordinate 20,189 of JAODAL010012563.1, forward strand.
ATTGAAAGGGCCCCGGGTTTTTCCCAGGCCAAAGGATGGTGACGCCCGCATTGTTGACGCAGGGGGCCCTAGGGGCCAACGTTTGCTCCCTGGCCACGCTTCCCTTTTTTTGTTTCAGATTCTACATATACCCATTTTTCGGCTCCTCCGGGTCTTTGCCAAAAAAACTGCCCCACCGCCCCAGTACGGGTTTTAAACCCCCCAACGCTCCCACTAGTGACTAAATGCCGCCCCTGGCCTCGCTGAGCCCCTTTTTGCCCCTACTTTCTTGGACCCCGCGAAGGGGAGGGTTTTTTTACCCGTGGCCGTTTGGCTCCGCCCCCACACTGCTTTCTATCCTTTCTGACTTTACGGCCACACGAACCCCCTTGCTGGCTTTCGCCCCTGCCTTGGAAACCCCAACCCAGCCCTCTTCTCCTTGAAAAGGGTTTATGAAGCCCTTTCCTCACCGGCTCCCAAGTGCGGGCGGTACATCAACATCTATTTTTTGTTTTTATCATACTGTTCCCGTCCTCGAATTACCGGGCCCTTTGGGATTTCCCCGAGGGGGGGAACCCCCTCAAAAACATGACCTCCCATGCCACTCTCAACATCTATTTCTTTGCCGGCCCCTTTTCTTTTCAAGAAGCAGGCCCGATATTGGCCCCCTTTTTTTCGGGGGTTTTAAAATTAGCTGCTTAACTTGGGGGCCCTTCCCTTTTTAAATTGTTTCATTTTCCTTTTGGGGGTTAGTTTGGGGCTTTAGCCCAAAAACCACAATGGTATTTTCTGGGAAAGGGGGGGAAAGGGGATGGGGACAGAGGGGGGGGGTTGAGGGAAAAGGGGAGGGGGCCCCTTTACCCGCCTTTCCCCGGGCCCCTTTTAACCCAAGGGGGTTTTGTCTGACGTTTTCCCAACCCACTCCCTTGGGTGGGGTTGTCAGATGTCATCTGGGGGGGAAGTGGATGACCCAGTCAACCAATCAAGAAAACCCTTTGGGGTTGGGTGAACCCAACACACGGCCTAGGGGTTTCAACGGGCCCAAGGGGTTGTTGGGGGCCCCCCACCGAGGGGGAAAACCCCTTTCTGCCGGGCATCCCCCCCTTGGGGGGTTTTTTGCCCCGCTGGGCCTGCTCCAAGGGAAAATTTGGGGCCCTGGGCCCCTTTTCAGGGGGGGAAAGGAGGGGCCTTTTCCACCCCCCTTCTGGTTTTGACATAAATGTTGGGAAACTTAAAAATTTAAATGAAACTTTTTTGGTGAGAAAACTTTTTTTATATGATAAAATAAAAACCCCGCCTGGATTTGACTCCAAAAGAACCCACTAAGAAGCTTGGATTTTAAAAAATTTCGCTTTCCCAAAATGGGCAGGGGAAAAAATTTTACATGAAAGTGCCGGGGTTTAAAAACTAGGATTTTAACCCCCTATAAAGAACGCTTGTTCCCGGGATAAGGGGAAATTTGCTACAAGGAAAATTTATCCTGGTGGGAAGGAACTAACAAAGTTTTTCTTTTTTCTGAGGTTTTCCAAAATGCAAAAAACAACCCTTAATTAAACCCCCGGATGTAAAAAAATTGCCCGGGGGGAAACAATTTTTGAAGCAACCAACCAAAACTTTAACAGCTTTGTAAACTGTTTACAAATTTTCGGGGGTTTTCTAGGCTACCCAACAAGGGGAAAAAATTGTAATTAACCTTCGCTTGTGAATTTGGCTACAGGAAAAAATTTTTAAAAATTTTGGGGGTGAAAAAAAGAAGGTTTATTTTTGTCACCACAGCAGAAAAAAATTTTAAATTTTAAAGCTTAATTTTGGCTATCAGGAAAATTGGGGGACATGTATGAATTTTGAATGCGTAATTTTTTTTTTCCAACAACCCCCGTTCTAAATAGATATAAAAGAGTGTAGAATACCCAAGATTTTTGCGCATTACAAAAGACTATTTCCCAAGTTTGGCGCATTACAACATGCCCCTCAAAGTTTGGCGCTTTTTGGGGTTTTATTTTAAATGCGGCCCAAAAAATCCTGTCGTATTTTTTTCCTTTTAACCCGGGGTTTTGGCGGGGGTTTTTTTGGACCAAAATTTAAAAAAAAATACGCATTCGGGAAATTTATAATGTCGCCCCTTTTTTTTAAAAAAGTTTTTTATAAAAAGGCAAAGAATTTATGGGGAAAATTCGAAAAAAAGTGAGAAAAAATACAGGGTTTTTGGGGTTTTTTATTAAAAAAAATAAAAAGCCTTTTGTTTTTTGGGGCCCAAAAGTTTTTTTGGGGGGCAGTTTTAACAAAAATCTCCCTTTTCCCCCAAAAGCCCAAGGAAAGGTTTTGGGGTCCATTTTTTTTTAAGGGGGTTTTTATTTTTTAATCCGGAAAAAATTTTTATAACCTTTGGTTCTAAATTCTACCTTTTTTTGGGGGGAACTTTGGAGTTCGCGCCAAGTTTTTTAAAAAAAAAGTTACGCCCGGTTCGGGGAAAATTTCATAAAAAAAAAATTTTTCCCCCAAATTGTAAAAAATTTTTTTGGCGGTGAAAAAGACGGTTTTTCTTGGAGTCACCCCCAAACAGAAAAAAAACAACCCTTTAAATTAAACCCCTGGGGGGTAAAATTTTGGCAAAAGAAATTTAGCAGCCACCCAAATCTAGCTTTGTAAACTGTTAAACCCAAATTTCGGGTTTTCTACGCTACACCAAAAAAGAAAAAAATTGTAATTAACCTTTGCTTGTGAATTAGGCTACAGGAAAAAATTGGGAATTTTTGGCCCGGGGAAAAAAACGGGTTTATTTTTGGCCCCCAAGCACAAAAAACAAACCTTTTAAAATTAAACCCTTTGGATTTGGGGGTTTTTAAAATTGCCCAAAAGAATTTAGCAACCACCCAAAATATAGCTTTGTTTTGGGGTTACAATTGCGTGTTTTTTTTAAAAGTACACAACAAGAGAAAAAAAATTTTTTATTAACCTTTGCTTTTTGAATTTTGGGACAAGGGGAAAAATTTTTAATTTTTTTGGTTTGGGGAAAAAAAAATTTTTTTTTGGTCAACCACAGCAGAAAAAACAAAGCTTTAAAAATTTAACCCCCGGATGTAAAATTTCGCCAAAAAAAAATTGAGCACCCCCAAACTACCGCTTTGTAGCTGTTTTCAAATTGCGTTTTTTTCTAAACCTAAACAACAAGAAAAAAATTGTAAATTTAAAATTTGCTTGGGGAAAATTTTGGTAAAAGGGAAAATTGGGAATTTTTTGGCCGGGTGAAAAAAGACGGTTTTTGGGTCACCACAGCAAAAACAACGCTTAATTAAACCCCTGGATGTAAATTGCCCCCAAAAGAAAAATTTAGCACCACCAAATACTAGCTTTGTAGCATTTTTTCAATTTGGGGTTTTTTAAGCTAAAAACAACAAGAGAAAAAATTGTAAAATTTAAACCTTTTCTTTGTGAAAAATTTTGTACAGGAAAAAAAATTTTAATTTTTGGGCGGTGAAAAAAGGGCGTTTATTTTTTTCACCACAGCACAAAAACAAGTTAAAATTTAAACCCCTGGTTGTAAATTGCGAAAAAAAATTGAGCAGCCACAAAATACTAGCTTTGTAGCGTGTTCAAATTTCGTTTTTTTTCTACGCTACAAAAACAAGAGAAAAAAATTGTAAAAAACCTTGCTTGTGAATTTTGGGACCAAAGGGAAAAATTTTTTTTTTTGGGTGGGAAAAAAAACGGTTTTTTTGGAGTCAAACACCACCCGAAAAAATAACGCTTTAAATTAAAACCCCCGGATGTAAATTGCACCAAAAAAATTAGGGGAGCCAAAAAACAAATTTGCTTTTTTTTCGTTTTTTACAAAATTTGGGGTTTTTTTACGTACACAAAAAGAGAAAAAAATTTTAAAAACCTTTTTTGTTTAATTAAAGGCCCACAGGGGAAAAATTTTAATTTTTTTGGGGGTGAAAATAAAGGGGTTTCTTGGAGTCACCACAGCAGGGAAAAACCCAAAGCCTTTTAAATTTAAACCCCCCGGGTGTAAATTGCGCAAAAGAATTTAGCACCAAAAATGAAGTGGTATTTTGTATTGTAAAAAAAAAGCTGTTTCTTTAAAAGAATAAAAAACAGGAACGGGTTAGAATTCCCCCCCGGAATATTCAATGTGCTGGGGAGCAGATAGCATTAAAATGTATATTTTTCAGCAGCAGTGGAAAAGCACACGGACTTTTAGTTTCCCTTTCCCCAAAAACAAAAAAAATTAAAAGAAGCCCGTCTCTGAGACAACTGAGAACCCCCCCAAAAGCTGTTAAAAAAAACAGTTCTTCAGTAACAATCAAACCGCGGCAGCAAATTTTCCCCGATCATACAGTGAGAGCGGTATGAGCTCCCACGTCCGCCCGGACTTATATAGTGCGGTGAAAGTCACAGAATCCCGGGCCGGGCCCCTTTTATTGGCTTCATCTCTGCAAATTTTATGAAAAGGGTAGGGCCCCTTTTTCCTCCCCGATGGGTTTTGCCCCATGTAACCCATGTGCTCGCAGCCATTTTTTCAATCAAAAGTACACCTTCGTTCCAACCCCAAGTAACCCCCAAAATTTGACCCTTTTGTTCAGAAAAGAAGTTTTCCCGAAATTCTAAACGAATTCCACTTCGTTAGAATCAATTCGCCCATCTCTACCTATAATAATAATAATCTTTATTTATATAGCGCCAACATATTCCGCAGCACTTTACAATTTAGAGGGTATAAGTACAGACAAACCAGACATTACATTATAAAAAAAACTACTTACAGATGAGACACAAGGTGAGAGGGCCCTGCTCGCAAGAGCTTACAATCTATTAGATTGTATGGGTGAAACAAAGGGTGAGAAGTGCTTGGTTTACAATGGTCCAGCCATGTTACATAAATATGGGGTCGTATACATAAAAAAGTGGATGAACCTGCCATCCCAACCATATACCTATGTAGAGATAAGTGCCTGCGGTCCCAAAAGTTTCAGGAAGTGTGAATTTTGTGACAGAATTTGGGGCGTTAACAATTAGGGATCTTGGTATGCTTGTCTAAGAAAATGAATTTTCAGAGCGCACTTAAAACTGTCAGGGTTGTGAGTGTACCTGATCACATGGGGTAACATGTATACTTGAGTCAATAAGTTTTCCCAGTTTTTTGTGGTAAAATTAGGTGCCTCAGCTTATATTCAGGTTGGCTTATACTCGAGTATATACAGATTAAAATTTTTTATAGAAACTTCAGCAAAAGTTATATGGCAAATCGCTGTGGTGTCATGTGAACATACCCTTACAAACGCCAAATGCACGAAAAAGATAAAAAATAAATGAACTATGCATATTTGGTATCGCTGCGTGTGTAATGACCTACCCTTTAAAGCTGTCATGTTAATTTACCCACACGAGTTTTATTTATCCTGCAGCACATAAAATGGGCTAAAAAGCGATCAGAAACTCATATAACTCATATAAACACAAATGTGGTGCCAGTGAAAACATCAGTTCAACCAGCAAAAAAATGGCTTTTACACAGCTCTGCATACAGAAAAATAAAAAAGTTATGGCTAGCAGAAGATAGTGATGCATAAATATTGTTTTACACAATAAAAAAAAACTTTTTTTCAAGGGCTTTAACATAAAAAAAACTATATAAATTGGGTATTGCTGTAATCGTCTCGACCCAGGAAGTAAAAATAACATGTATACTGCCTGTTAAAAATAAAATAAAAAACATTACTAGGATTGCAGTATTTTATTCACCCTGCCTTCCAAAAAACGGATTTAAAACCGATTTAAAAAGCCTTGTCCCTCCAGAAATGATACCAATAAAAATGTCAACTCATCCTGCAAAAAACAAGCCCCTATACAGCTCGGTATGTGAAGGCAAATATATATTTTTTTCTATACATTTTTTTACTGCTTTTCTAATGATATTTGTGGTGCAAAGCATTACTACACATGTATAAGCTTAACTAAACAGCAGATATACTCCAAAATGGTACCTGTTTCCTGGACTACACCCCACCATGAGGCACCATGGATCTGGGTGGAAACCATGACCATTTCTGGAGAACCAATCAACTAGTGCCACATTCCTGATGGATGCAAGAAACAAATGAACTTAACCACGCCCCTGAAAGCAATTTGTAAATCCTTTATGTGTATTAAAGGCTGGTCGTTTCGTTTGTACCACACTGAGGAGGAGGTCATACCAGCTCTCTGTGTCTGGTGTCATTTCTTCATTCCGGCAATCAGTGTTCAATTTGGACAGAAGTAGTCATGCGGTGTACCCCTGAACCCCAACATTTGGCGCCCTAAATGTAGGGTGGTACCAGACAGGAGGCATTCCCCTGGGGGACCTGACGGTGACCACCTGGACTTACCTCGGACTGTTCAAAACGGGAGACTGATTACCTCCACTTGAAAACACTAGTTTACTGGTTTTCTTATTGAAATCTGTAGGTTGCCTGTGTATTTGGACGGTTCCAGGTTGGGTCGGGGGAGGGGGGGGGGGGTCGGTCAGCACAGGGTTCCTAGTTGGTGCAGGGCATTCCCGCTGTACTGTCCCAAGAACCTGATCCCAGCTGCTGAGCCTGCCTGACTACTGTCTGTGTATCAGTTGGTAGATCCTGCGAACAAAGACTGACACATGGGGTTTAATTTGGAATCCTACCTAGATTGAGCTGATGCTGTCAGTTGCAGACTAGGAAATTCTAGCTAGACTGAAGCACATGTTGCTGGTTGCAGCCTAGAGGAAGTTCTAGCGAGATTGGATACACTGTGGCGTTGTTGCCAGTTTCAGACTAGACAAGACTCTAGTGAGATCAGGACAGCGCAAATTGCAGAGTACGGGATAAATTCTATCAGAAGGGACTCCCGGCTAACTGGTAGCTCGAGAGGGAGGTACGCTAGTATGTGTGCATCTAATAAGCAAAATAAGCGGTGATAAGGCTAGGTTCCTCAAGTTTGTGAGGGGTAAAGACAGCCCGTTAGAGGACTCAGTCAGTCTGCAGGATCTAGTGAAGAGAAGGAAAAAAGCATGTAGAGAAGGTTAAAAGGTTAATGAACACGTGTGGTTTTCACCCGGAGGGTAGACTTCAGCCTCAATTATGGGCTTTAGCTGTGAAAAACAACAAGGGAGCGCTTGACGATAGCAAGCTTTTAGATTCCCAATTAGCTTGGAAAAAGACAGCTGAAGAGATATCAAAAGAAGGATGGGCTGAGACTGAATGTAGGGATAAGAAAGGAAATGTTATTGGTTATAAGTAGTGTTGAGCGTTTACGTTGGCTATCGACATCGGGCGATAGTCAATAGTCGGCCACCATCGATAAGGTTTTTCGATAGTGAGCAGTCGATGATGAGCGATGACCATTAAAGTCTATAGGAGAGCAACAACACCTTCATTCTTACACCCAAACAGGGCTGGAGAAGTTGGAATTAACAGCCACAACAGTCAAATGGATACCTGCTACATCTTAGGCACAACACTTAGGCTATAAAAGCCACAGAAAAAAAGTCACACACCATTCACTATCCCTGTCTTGTACCACAGCATGACCCTTAAACCTGCATCACCCACAAATTAAAAAGTGCCAGAAGGCAGTATTATTTGAACCATTATTTTACTTGAACTGGACATTGAATATCCCTGTCCTGGAACGCAGCATGACCCTAAAAACCTGCATGACCCACAGATTAAAAAGTGCTGGAAGAAAGTAGTCTTTGAACCACCATTTTAGTTGAACTGGACATTGACTAGAACTGTCCTGGACCGCAGTATGACCATTAAACCTGTCTGACCCCCAGATTAAAAAGTGCCGGAAAAAGGAGTCTTTCAACCACCATTTTAGTTGAACTGGACATTGACAAACCCTGTCCTGGACCGCAGCATGACCCTTAAACCTGTCTGACCCACAGATTAAAAAGTGCCGGAAAAAGTAGTCTTTCAACCACCATTTTAGTTGAACTGGACATTGACAAACCCTGTCCTGGACCGCAGCATGACCCTTAAACCTGTCTTAAACCTGTCTGACCCCCAGATTAAAAAGTGCCGGAAAAAGGAGTCTTTCAACCACCATTTTAGTTGAACTGGACATTGACAAACCCTGTCCTGGACCGCAGCATGACCCTTAAACCTGTCTGACCCACAGATTAAAAAGTGCCGGAAAAAGGAGTCTTTCAACCACCATTTTAGTTGAACTGGACATATACTGTCCCTGTCCTGGGCCACAGTATGACCATTAAACCTGTCTGACCCCCAGATTAAAAAGTGCCGGAAAAAGGAGTCTTTCAACCACCATTTTAGTTGAACTGGAAATTGACAAACCCTGTCCTGGACCGCAGCATGACCCTTAAACCTGTCTGACCCACAGATTAAAAAGTGCCGGAAAAAGTAGTCTTTCAACCACCATTTTAGTTGAACTGGACATTGACAAACCCTGTCCTGGACCGCAGCATGACCCTTAAACCTGTCTGACCCACAGATTAAAAAGTGCCGGAAAAAGGAGTCTTTCAACCACCATTTTAGTTGAACTGGACATATACTGTCCCTGTCCTGGGCCACAGTATGACCATTAAACCTGTCTGACCCCCAGATTAAAAAGTGCCGGAAAAAGGAGTCTTTCAACCACCATTTTAGTTGAACTGGACATTGACAAACCCTGTCCTGGACCGCAGCATGACCCTTAAACCTGTCTGACCCACAGATTAAAAAGTGCCGGAAAAAGTAGTCTTTCAACCACCATTTTAGTTGAACTGGACATTGACAAACCCTGTCCTGGACCGCAGCATGACCCTTAAACCTGTCTGACCCACAGATTAAAAAGTGCCGGAAAAAGGAGTCTTTCAACCACCATTTTAGTTGAACTGGACATTGACTATACCTGTCCTGTGCCACAGCATGACCCAGGGCCGGAGTTACAGTGGGTGCGGTGAGAGCCCAGGCTGGCGTCCGTCATCTATTAACACGCAGGTTAAAATGCCCTGATGACGCAGCAACGAAAACTGTCATGCTGAAGCAGAGTGCGGAAGTGTGAGAACTCCAGCCTTCCTCAGTACACAGTCAAGACCTGGGTAGCGCTTTCCCCTCCGTATGAGTGCGGACCAATTGAGCTTCACTTGGAAATACTGGTGGTTAACGCTCCTGTTACACCCAGGTGCCCTTTTTCTTGGCATTCTTTTTCTCATTTTACTCAACGTGCTGGAGGAAATTGTCTCTGTACTTTGTTCTCTGTCCGTGCTCCATACTCCATGTCCTCTGAATAACCTACATCTGGTCAAGTTTTCCTGTACCTCCCTTGTACAATTCAGAGGAATTTTTTTACCAGCTATTTTGTACATGCAAGTTTTTTAGTAGTTTAATTCTAGAAAACACATTTTTAAAATAGGATGGAATCCCACCATGTCTTTGTTTCTCTTTTTTTAATTGTATTAAATGGGTTGTCTCAATACAGTGATTGATATCTATGTTAAAGATCTTGCAAAAACAAGTCATTTTGCAATATGTGTCCATTAACAGTGTCCTACCTATTCCTGTTTCTGACAGCACCATCACCCTTGAGCCACTTTTGACAATTGTGAAGAACAAATGTCTGTTAGAAACAACATTTTTTTTTATAATAGGACCTGTAGTATAGCTGCATTTCAAAGCAAAATGCCCCAAAAATTCAAAGCATGACCCTTGAGCCACTTTGGACAATTGTGAAGAACAAATGTCTGTTAGAAACAACATTTTTTTTATAATAGGACCTGTAGTATAGCTGCATTTCAAAGCAAAATGCCCCCAAAAATTCAAAGCATGACCCTTGAGCCACTTGGACAATTGTGAAGAACAAATGTCTGTTAGAAACAACATTTTTTTTTATAATAGGATCTGTAGTATTGCTGCATTTCAAAGCAGCATGACCCAAAAAATTATAAAAATGACTTCTCAGCCACTGTTAAAAATTGTGAGGGAGAAATGCCACTTAGAAGCCACATTTCTGTTCCAAAGGACCATGATTATTGCTGTATCTCACAGCTACATGACTCCAAAAAATTATAAATATGACTTCTCAGCCACTATTAAAAATTGTGAGGAAGAAATGCCACTTAAAAGCCACATTTCTGTTCCAAAGGACCATGATTATTGCTGTATCTCACAGCTACATGACCCCAAAAAATTATAAATATGACTTCTCAGCCACTATTAAAAATTGTGATGGAGAAATGCCACTTAAAAGCCACATTTCTGTTCCAAAGGACCATTATTATAGCTGTATCTCACAGCAACATGATCTCAAAACCATTGACAATGCGAAAACTTCTTAAGATGAAGTGAGTAAATGGAATACGTTGTTGTCATGAAACCTTGGTGTCTTTTACAGTCTCCTCACAGCAAAACCAGCAAAATGAACTGTTGGGAAAAGAGAATAAAAATTGCAGTAAGAAATTATCATTTTAAAAAACATTTTTCAAGAGGACCATTTCTGTTTGAAGAGGAATGTGAAGTAGACCGGCAACTAATCGGTGACCTCGGCAATTGGGGCCACAACATCATCAGAGATCCATGCCTGATTCATCTTGATGAAAGTCAAACGATCCACATTATCTGTGGAAAGCCGGATGCGTTTGTCTGTAATGACTCCTCCAGCTGTGCTGAAGGTCCGCTCAGATATGACGCTGGCTGCTGGGCAGGACAACACCTCTATGGCGTGACGAGCCAGCTCGGGCCATTCGTCCATTTTGGATACCCAGAAGTCTATTGGGTCCAGAACACATACAAAAACATCGGTGTTGAGATGCAGATAGTCGTGCACCATGATCTTAAGCTGATCTCTGTGTGTTGGATGTGTGCCCTGCATTGCATGCGTTGGTGAGGTGGTAAACAAAGATTGCCAGAGGTCACCCATTAGGCTTCTGCCACCTTGCCTGCTGCTGCCGCTACGCTTACTTGGCACTCTACTGCTGTCACGTCGCTGATGTTGTTCCACCGTGACATTTGGGGAACGTGAAGCAGACGCAACAGATGTCTCCAGTTGATCAATCAGCAAGGTCTCCATTTCCTGCATTTTACTCTCTATTTGGGTGGGTGGAAGGAAAGTGCTGAGTTTTGTTTTGTACCGGGGATCGAGGAGGGTGGCCACCCAGTAACTGTTGTTCATTTTGATGGCCTTAATGCGAGGATCATGTTGGAGGAAATGGAGCATCCAAGCACTCATGTGAGAGATGGAGCCTTGATTTCCCAAGCCTCTGGGTCGAGGAGCACTAGCAAACTGATCTTCCTCATCTTCCTCCTCCGCCTCAAATTCGCGCCAACCTCTTTCCAAGGCAGGGACGTCGGTAACGTCGGTGTCTAGGAATACCTCCTCCTCCTCCTCCTCCGCTGCCTCCGGCACAGCTTCAACACAGCCCTGACTTGCCTGAGATGATGCACCCTGAGAGCTGATGCGCCACCTTGCACTAGCTCTGGACCCCGAACCACTGCCTAATGAAGACCGATGAAATTGTGAAACTGTCGGGCCTTGTGGATTTGATGGAGAGAAAGGCTCCGTGTCCGCATCTGTGTCCATCTCCTCCTCCGTCGCTGGCGGGATCTGTTGTTTCAGAGTGTCCAACGATCGTTCCAGAACTAAGATCACCACAATGCTCATGCTGACAAGGGCATTGTCCGCACTGACCATCTTGGTGGCTTCTTCAAAACTGGCAAGGATGGTGCAGAGCTCTTTCACCTGCCTCCACTCTCGGTGGCTCAACACTCCGAGGTCCGCACCGCTGCTTGTCAGGCCATGTGTCACTTCGTACTGCGTAATGGCATTACGCTGCTGCCACAATCGCTGGAGCATGTGGAGGGTGGAATTCCAGCGTGTTGCCACGTCAACAATGAGACGGTTGACGGGGAGGCCGAGCTGATGCTGCAACACAGCCTGGCGGGATGAAGCAGGGTGCGAACGGCGGAAGTGCGAACTTTAGACTTCGAGCCTTCCTCAGCAGGCAGTCCAGACCCGGGTAGCTCTTTAGAAATTTCTGGACGACAAGGTTCATGACATGTGCCAGGCAAGGGATGTGCTTCAGCCTACCGATCTTAAGGGTGGCCAGCAGATTTCGCCCATTATCACACACCACCTTGCCTGGCACAAGGTTCTTGGCACCCAGCCAGCGCTCGGTCTCATTGCGGAGAGCCGTCCACAGCTCCTGACCTGTGTGTGGACAGTCTCCAAGACAGATTAATTTCAACACGGCCTGGTTTCTCTGGGCACGTGATGCCACCAGAGGACCTTGGGGGAAAGAACCCTGCACCATCCCTGCGGTTTTGAAGAGCGTGCGCCGAGCCTGAGAGCCACCGTCACTCCCAGAGACATCCACCCAGCTCACCCAGTGAGCTGTCACAGAGATATAGCGGCCTTGGCCGTGCTTACTAGTCCATGTGTCGGTGGTGAGATGGACTTTTCCGGACACAGATGCAGACAACGCGCTTGAAATTTTAGATGACACGTGGATGGCCAGGGCAGGGACGGCTTTTCTGGCAAAGAAATGCCTGCTCGGCATCTGGTATTGGGGGCAGGCAAGGGCCATGACGTGGCGGAACCCATCTGTGTCCACCAGATGGAAAGGCAACATTTCCAAGGCCAAAAGCCTGGCAATGCCGACATTCAGGCTTTTGGCTTTGGGATGGTTTGGGTTAAAGTGTTTCTTCTGCTCCCAAACCTGGAAGACAGAAGGCTGGCTGCTAGACTGGCCGCTGTACGGCGTGCAGGTCGTCAAACTGGCGGAAGGAGAAGGGGTAGGATGAGTCTCTGGTGGTGCTGGTGGTACTCGGGCGACGGTGGAGGCTGAAGCGGAGGCTGATCCCTGATCATGACTCTGAGAGACATGGGCAGCTGAGGAACGCTTGGTGGTGGCGGAGGAGGAGGAGGCGGAGACAGAGGGTGTGACAGTGGTTGGAGGCCCGGCGTCGGTCTGGCCTTTTTTGCCAAGTGTTGCCTCCATTTCAACTCATGCATTCGCTGCATGTGACTAGACATGTTGGTGGTGGTTAACCACCTAAGGTTCTTGCCTCTACTTATGCGTTTACGGCAAAGGCGGCATATGACATCGCTGGGTGAATCAGAGGCTTGGTCAAAGAAGGCCCAGGCTTGAGAGGTCCTGGACCTTTTTGACGGCGATAAGCGAGGAGCGGGGTTGCGCTGACCGTGGCTGGCGGAATCATATCAGCGGACTTTCTGAGACCGCCTCTCTCTTTTTTGAGGTGGAACCCGTACTGACACTACCCATCGTCTTCCTCCTCGTCCAGTGATGAAGCGCTCGCAAGCAAATTCTGCTGAAAAGACCACGTTGGATCCGCAATGTCGTCATCATCATCATCAACACAGGTGACTTCGTCGTCCTGACATTCTGCATCCAGAAGCTGCGGGCTACAAGCAAGAGGGACTGCAAGGTGTTGCCGACCGCCCGGGATTTTTGCCGATTGACCGGCTTCCTTCTCCTCCTCTGATGGCATCAGTAACTGGGCGTCAGAGCAGAGAAAATCATCCTCTTTGGCCTCTTGATCTTTTAACATGCCTTCTGACCCCAACCGCATTTTGTCATCAAAGAGGTCTTCAGAAAATGGATTATCCACAGTGGTGGGTACACGAGTTGACATTTGGGCTGCTTCATGTTGGACGATGCTGGTGATGCTGATGACGACATTTGTGGCCGTGACTGGGAGGACGAGGAGGTAAGACTGCTGGATGCAGGTTGCATTAACCACTGAAGGACAGATTGGCGACGCTGTTCGTTACTGAGATTCACAGGGCCCTGACCCAGTGATGACAGGCCTGACGGTCCTGCAACTGATGATCCGCTGGCATGAGTGTTGTCGCCAGCACTGGAAGGAGCACCTTCTCTCGTACCTCTACCTCCATGTCCTACCCCCCTCTTTGCTCGCTTACCACCTGAATTTCGCTCCATGTTCAGAAATATACAAATTTGAGAAGGTATGGAAGAGTTTTGGAAAGTCTCTTATTAAAAGACGGCAAATCACAGCTATTCTCAAATCCCTCAAATCAAAACAAAATTGCTGGATTCAAATATAACTGCAAAGTAGATCTATCAAGTCAACAAAGCTGGCCTGCGCCAAAGTCAAAAAACACGTATCTGTAATGTATTCGGATAATAAAAGGTATTTTTTGGCACCTATCAATTCACCTGTGGTAACTACACAATTGCTGGATTCAAATTTAACTGCAAGGTGGCTCTATCAACAATTCTGGACTGGGCAAAAGTGCCAAAAACACATATCTGTAATGTATTCGGATAATAAAAGGTATTTTTTGGCACCTATCAATTCACCTGTGGTGACTAAAAAATTGCATTATTCACATTTAAGTGCAAGGTGCCTCAATGAACAAAGCTGTAGTGCACCAAAGTCAAAAAACACGTATCTATAATGTATTCGGATAATAAAAGGTATTTTTTGGCACCTATCAATTCCCCTGTGTTAACTACAGATTTGCTGGATTCAAATTTAACTGCAAGGTGGCTCTATCAACAAATCTGGACTGGGCAAAAGTGCCAAAAACACGTATCTGTAATGTATTCGGATAATAAAAGGTATTTTTTGCACCTATCAATTCACCTGTGGTGACTAAAAAATTGCAGTATTCACATTTAAGTGCAAGGTGCGCAGGGGCCCCGAACCTCCCGGGCTCCAGGCCGCTGCTGTGGGCCTGAAGCACCGACGGTCCCTGTATGTGCGTCCGCAGGACGCACATGCAGATGCGGGCTTCTGCGGAGCAGAGAGCAAGCGCTCCCTGCTCCGCAGACAGTGTCGGACCCGCTCACCGGAGGATCACTGGATCCTCCGGTAAGCCGCAGGGCCGACACAGCGGGGCCGCCGGGTCCTCATAGCGCTGAGGACCCGCCGCGGCCCCGTGCGGCTCAGCTGGCAGCGTCGCGATGAAGTGATGTCATCGCGACGCTGCCTGTCCTCGGGCGCACAGCGCGTCACAGGCTGTGCACCTGAGGAGCTGCCGGAGGAGCGCGCGGCTGGTAAAGAAGAGGAGCGCGCGGCCGGGAAGCAGGTAAGGTAAGTATTAATGTTGTTATTTTTACCTGAGAGTGCCGCTATATCTATATGCCTGCCTGAGCCCCTATATACCCCTGCCTGCCTGCCTGAGCCCCTATATACCCCTGCCTGAGCCCCTATATACCCCTGCCTGCCTGAGCCCCTATATACCCCTGCCTGAGCCCCTATAATGCCTGCCTGAGCCCCTATATACCCCTGCCTGAGCCCCTATATACCCCTGCCTGAGTCCTTATATACCCCTGCCTACCTGAGCCCCTATATACCCCTGCCTGAGCCCCTATATACCCATATGCCTGCCTGAGCCCCTATATACCCCAATCTTCCAATATAGGCATATATAGATAATTAGTGCTCTCAGACCACTGCTGACTCGCTTGCTAGGAATGGGACCTCCCCTATGGGCGTTAGCCGAAACGAGGACGCCGGGAGACTATCATATATGGACTTTGGATTCCGCTCTCCTACTGCAGTCTATGGACATTCAAGGAACGCAAGTAGCTATATCTAGCACTGCTCGTTACATATTTTAGTTATATGTTTCAAATAAAGTGACTTTTTATACAATTTCTATATTGCTATTTATTATTTGTTGGCCCCTATATACCCCTGCCTGAGCCCCTATATACCCATATGCCTGCCTGAGCCCCTATATACCCCTGCCTGAGCCCCTATATACCCATATGCCTGCCTGAGCCCCTATATACCCCTGCCTGAGTCGATATATACCCCTGCCTGCCTGAGCCCCTATATACCCTGCCTGAGCCCCTATATAACCCTGCCTGCCTGAGCCCCTATATACCCCTGCCTGAGCCCCTATATACCCATATGCCTGCCTGAGCCCCTATATCTATATGCTTGCCTGAGCCCCTATATCTATATGCCTACCTGAGCCCCTATATACCCTTGCCTGAGCCTCTGAATCTATATTCCTGCCTGAGCCCCTATATCTATATGCCTCCCTGAGTCCCTATATAAACATGCCTGAGCCCCTAAATATATATGCCTGCCTGAGCCCCTATATCTATATGCCTGCCTGAGCCCCTATATACCCCTTGCCTGAGCCTCTATATCTATATTCCTGCCTGAGCCCCTATATCTATATGCCTCCATGAGTCCCTATATACACCTGCCTGAGCCCCTATATCTATATGCCTGCCTGAGCCCCTATATCTATATGCCTGCCTGAGCTCCTATATACTCCTGCCTGAGCCCCTATTTCTATATGCCTACCTGTGTGCCCTTATATACACTTGCCTGAGCCCCTATATACACCTGCCTTATCCCCTATCTCTATATACCTGCCTGTATGCCCCTGTATACCTGCCTGAGAGTGTCCTTATATTTATATACCTTGCCTGTCTAAGGGGGACAATATATATCTGCCTGACTGAGGAGACATATATATATATATTATAAAATATATATATATATATATATATATATATATATATATATATATATATATATATATACACATGCCTAACTGTCGAACTGAGGGGACGTATATACCCATAATTAAGGAGTTACTGGAAATGTGAGGATTCTAAGATATTTGTGTCCAGATCTACAGGGACGAGTATTGGCCGGGAAAAATCAGCATGAAGGTGTGAACCGGATGGAGAAGAAAAGGGGAAGTGAACGACGCTGATCAGAAATGATGTCTCCTGTGAGTCACTAAATGTAACTGCAGTGTAATCACTTATATTTCTGCAGAGCGTCTACATACAACTAGTATCTACCACTATCTGGTCACTGTATGGCGGTGGTATATGTAATCAGAGCCCGTGTACAGCTGATAGTCACATGTGGGGGTCGCGTTTGGTCGGGGTCTGGCAGGATTATTTGATCATTAAGTAGTAATAGTTTAGGGTCTTGGTTTTGTAGGAGTGTTTTTTAGTAACAATCATTTGTCTGGTAGATTTGCTCCATGTATCGGTGGATTATTTAGTGACTGTTATTTAGGGGTATTACACTGTCATACATAGGTGAGCGATTTCGAAAAAGCTAATTTGTCATTGTGCAGTGACTGCTGAGGAGATGGGCAGGATCTATGTGGAATATGCAGAAAGTTAGTGACAGGACCCGGCGCGGGGCGAGAGGAATTAATGTGGGAGGGCGCAATTTTTTGGGGAGCGAGGGGAGAGGGGGCACCATTGGCTGTACTCGCCTAGGGCACCAAAATGCCTTGTCCCAGCCCTGCTTTCAAGCTTCTCCCTTTTTCCTCCAAGTGTAACAATGGTCATTATGGCCAAACAGTCCAATTTTTGTTTCATCAGACCACATGTCTTCAAAACTTTAGGTCTTTGTTCCTGTGTACATTTGCAAACATTAATCTGGCTTTTATATGTTTCTTTTGGAGTAATGGCTTCTTCCTAGCATAGTGACTTTTCAGCCTATGTTGATACAGTACTTGTTTCACTGTAGATAATAAAATCTTACCAGGTCCCTCCATAATCTTCACAATGGGTGACATGTCCCAAAAGTGGAGTCCGTATGCCAGTTTGAATGCGGCATAAAGTATCGTTCCCCCGAAATGTATTTCATAATTTGTTCTGCGCTTGTTTTGTAAAGTGGTTGTATTTGCGTCTGTTGGAATGTTTTAGGCGTTGCGCCTTTTTCGTCGAGTGTGTTGCTTGGGGCGTCTGTTTGGGCTTTCTATACTTCAAAATTAGGCGCAGTTGTTAGTTCTACGCATTTGTTAACGCCGCGTAGGTTTGTTTTGGAGCGCAAGTACAGGACGACATTCTGCAATCAACCCCGGAGCAATAAATAAAAAGGGGGCGCATTTGCACAGCATCAGGTTATGTACTAACATTTTCACACACATCAATGCGCAGAACTTGTCGTCCACGAATGACGAAAGTTCGGACGCTACCAGCCGGCAAAAAAGGCGCACACTCACGCACGACAAAATGCCGCGGTGTGCCTAAAATCACACATAGAAAACAGTCAACATTGTAAGCCCCATACAAATGTGGCACACATGTATGGCTAAAAAAGGCGCATACAGCCACACAAAAGATGGCGCACAATGCGCCAACAACCACCGTACACTTGGAGTACACTACAAATTCGGGAGACACATACGCCAAAAGACCAACGTTGGTGTGATGGGATATGTCGTCCAAAGTCTTTTGCTTTTGTTCTTGGGTTGATATGCACATGTTGGACCAAAGCACGTTCATCTCTGAGACACAGTACTCGTCTTCTTCCTGAACGGTATGATGGCTGGACATTCTCATCGTGTTTGTACGTGCATATAACTGTTTGCACAAGGCACCTTTAGGTATCTGAAAATTGCACAAACACTACCATGTACTCTACTTAAGCACGATGTATAGGTGTAGAGAACCCTTGATATAATAAAATGAAGTTCTGGGTATACCAATACAATTTAAACCAAAACAACTACAGGTATAACACCTAGAATAAAGATACATAAAACATAACTTTTAATAAAAATAAATAAGAATTGAGAAAGAAAACGAAAAGACACCCTCAAATATACCCTATCAAAGACCTGTCTGCCTCAAAAATGGGGAAATCGCCCCAATAAGGGCGCCCCCACACTGGAACCTAAACTAACCCTGTCCCTAGCTACATCTAAATGAAAAAAAGAAAAACACATATACCACAAATGGATTGCACAAACTAAAAAAAGTGCTGTGATTAAATAACAATACAACAGACAATATACGTTTGATTTTCAATAATACTATGAATTGATGATGCGTCATAGGAGATGATCAATAACGCATAAATATTCCAATATTCCAACGCGTTTCCCCCCTAGATACTGGGGTTCATCAGGGAAAAATTGCAGTTGATAACAACAATACGGAACATCTAAGGAAAAATCAACAAGATGTATGCAATAAATATAACTCACGTCCCTTAATGATGGAAAACAGGGCTGGTAAGATAGAGGACGGGGTCCAGGATAAGTCATGTACAGATCCCCGCTGAAAATTGCACCCAAGGATGAACCAGATGTTGGCAAGTCCACAATTCTTTTCCTGATATCTTGGCTGATTTCTTTTCACTTTCCCTTAATGTTACACACAGAAGCAGGGTTTTTCTGGTGTGCATTAAAAAAAAAATACTTACACAGGTGTGTCTCTAATAAACTCAGATGTTGCCAATAAACCTATCAGAAGCTTCAAAAGACATGACATCATCATATGGGCTGTCCCAAATAGTTTAAAGGTACAGTAATCCTAGTCTATGTAAACTTTTGTCTTTGCTGAAAGTAATAAAAATGTATCTTTATCATTATTCAGGCATTTGGCAAATATAAATAATTTTGGTAATCCTAATTGACCTAAAACAGGCAAGGTTTTTTCTGATTTCACATAAGATAGTGAGAAAAACATGCATATGTGTCTTTTTATATAGTGTATGTAAACTTCTGGTTTCAACTGTACATACTCATTTTTCAAAATGGATGTGCTGACCATATTTTGTTTTTAGCTTGTATAGAGTTCATCTGAGTCTCTCACTACATACACTGCAAGCACAGCACACTGAGGACATAGTATGCGTGTATGACAGGGTCTTTACCTTCATTCCTGCTTTTTGTAGCTGCTCGACTATCCAGCCCTCTACTCCATAGCACACTAGCACCATACAATATATCTTCACTGCCTGCTATGTGCTATAAATCCAGTATTAAACTAGCAGCACAGAAAGAGCTTCCCAGTGTACACATGATGTAGACAGACAGGCTCCCCTCTTTCACAGTGGACTTTCCCAGCTCAGAAGCAGGAGGTTTCACTGAGCTGTCAACATAGGTTTTA
Source organism: Phyllomedusa bahiana (assembly GCA_025379985.1). NCBI lineage: Eukaryota > Metazoa > Chordata > Amphibia > Anura > Hylidae > Phyllomedusa > Phyllomedusa bahiana. The sequence continues at coordinate 39,996 of JAODAL010012563.1, forward strand.
TTCTCACAGAATTCATATGGAATTAAAGGCATGTAATGGTACAGCATGGGCCCATAGACTTTTAACAATGCGGTATCATGGCTTGTATGGCACCTTAATACAGCCTAGTGCATGGTCTAAATAGTCCTTGATACAGTTTGATCTCACCTATTTAAGTTAAGGGGTTTTGCATGTGAAGTAAAAAAAATGGACATGGAGAAGTTAACAGTGTAAATTAATATAATATAACATTTTCACCATTCTTCATTATTAAAACTAGTCTGATACCATTTATGTATTTAGCTAGCTCCAGCCTTTAGTGATCCATTGTTTACAGCCCGTCTCCAGGGATGACGGACCAGGGGCTAGAGCTCTCAGTCCATGATCACACATGCTCAGACCATCACATCCTCCTCCTCTCAGAGCAGATACGGATGTGTTCAACCCAGGTGCCTTCATTTATTCCTGGACTTCTTGTGATTCTCCTCTTAGTACATTAGTCAAGCAGTGCCAAACCACACAACTAAATCTCAATGAGGTGAAGTGCATTGGATTTAGAGAAATAAAATCACAGGTTTTGGTTCCTCTGCAGGGATTTTGAAAAAAAACCAGTATGGACCCTTGTGCCTGGAGTGCAAAAGTTTTACCTTGAGCCTACAATATAAGCACTACTAACAGTAGTGCTTATATTACATATGTATAGAATACTCATTATAATCTATCCACAAATTTACCCCCCCCCCTCCCCCTATAATGTTAAGCCCCAGAGGAAAGACCTGCGTGCCAATGATCGTCTATTCCCTGCCTGCCAGGTTCATGTGATATGCATTTCAAACAAATCCACATACGCCCCCTTGCTGAGCACACAGAGATGAAGAGTGGATACAGAGGTATGAAGATGAAGATTGTGGTCAAAACCCCTTTATGCACATCATTAAAATCACTGGTTTTCTGATTATGACTCCGATTCTAGGTAACAGTAAATGTTAAAATTCACTGTAACATACACAGCTAATCGAATCATGCCTATTAATAGACAATCGAGGACAATAAAATACCGTAACAGGACCAGATGCTCCCTGGAATGTGATGTGTCAATAGACGTGTTCCATAGCAAGTTTCATTAGGAAGTGGGTCTGACTAGAACAAGCCCCTATCTCAAGTGGTTTATCTCCAGGTATCCCCCCCCCCCCCCACCCCCACATCCAACATCACTCTAATCACTCTCATATGTGCGGTCCTAGCAGCTTTCATATTTGCTGTTTTCTATAGGTTTTCATATTGATAAAGGATACTTAACATACGAATAGTAGTTTACTGTTGTAAATTTATACATGCAACCTATAACCTGCACGTATGTGGAACAAAGTCATACATTCTCAGATCAACTAGATATTCACAATTTGACCTGTTTGTACACACATCATGATTCACGTCTGAGGCAAGACATTCACCAAAGACTGACTTTGCTTAACAGTGGGCTTGGGCCCTTACCGAGTTTGCATGTTGCCAGTCTACATATAATCTTTATAGTAGTCCATAGGATCAGAGGCCATGCATTTTATAAGTAGACATATTTAAAAGATTCAATGCCATATTTCCCACTTTTGAAAACACAGTAATGAAATAGCGCCCACAGCGCTGCAAATAAATACTACAGTATGGTCCTTTGCGAGCAGCCCGCTTGTCAGACAGAATTAGGCCCTGTACAAACATCTTGGTTAGAACGTTTGTACAATGCATTTGCCCCTGAAGTCTGTTTAGGATCGGATTAGCGTAAAAATATAAACAACATATAGGTGAGATTGCATGCGCAGGAAATTTCATAGGCTCATGTCGTCCTACAGATGCCATCATACTCTCCCTTCCCTCCAGAGCACTTAGTCATCTTGAGTGCTCATATTCTTCTGTCATAACACATTATATGGAACTGAGACCCGCATCCCTCTCTCCTGGATGACCCCGAAGCTCACACTGCGACAATCTTCATTTAAGTTGGCATCCTCATTAAATAAGGCAGATACTGCCCCCGAAGATACAAATGTAACAAAACTCATTAGTAGCATATATGCTATAGGGGCATTGACATGACAGCAATATATATTGTTACAGAGTTTGATGGAAAAAAGACATAACTGTCCAACTCAAGTTCAACAAGGATAGCTAGTTAGGATTGAAATGTGCTGAAAAGGCCGAACAGATAACGATAACTACGTCGTCATATTTACAACCTTGTGTGTTCCCTATCTTAAAGTATTAATTTTCCATCCAGAGACCAGAATAGGAATCCATAAGAACCCCTCCCCTAAACAAAACACCAGACTACGTGTTAGATGGCGATTTTTATCTAGACAATGTTGAAATCCGGCTAAGGTTTTTATGGTGATCGTAAACTTTCCAGATATTTAGATTATTAGAGCGTTTAAATTGCCCTGAAGCATACATAATAATTAAGATCGCGCCTTTTTCGGCGCCTTCTAGTAATTTTGAGCCGGCCAGCAAATCATAATTATTAGAAATTAGAGCCAGGGTAGAGATGTTAGTCGTAGCTGAACGCTCATGAGCGGGGATGTGTTCTATGGTTGCGATTTGGCTGAAGAATCACATGACTGTTCTTTACATAGAACAGCGTTTCCTAGTTTCAGCCTCAGTGTCTAGCTCAGACGCTTTCTCTATAGGGAAAGGACGGTCGCGCTACTCGCCTAGTACGGCCACTCAGCGCAGCAGGAAATTAGTACTATTTCTGCACAGAGAACCTGCTCGCATATTAGCTCGAATCGATTCCTATCCAATTTAGTTTAGTTTAGAGATTTTTAACATTTTTTATGTATGCTTAGCTAGGAAATTTTTTTAAAAAACACAAAAAAAATCATAAAAAAAAAAACAGCAGTATACCGGTGTAAAGTCAAGGCGGGAGGGATAGCTGGGGGGGCCAGGGTGCCCCCCCTCGCAGCCGGGCTGCGCTAGAACAAGACAAGATCTATCTTATTAAAGAACATTGAGGATAAGCAATTCACCAAGAGCTTGTGTTAGATTTTGTATCGCGAGATATACTTTAGTTTATTAACAGTTTGCTATGTGAAGTATTTCCTAGGATATTGGGCACAGGTTGAAATTATATTGGATAACACTCATTTCTAGTACTGCCCCAGGTCCTCTTTGTTGAGCACTGACAAAACTCCACTTTTGTTCATCAGTATACATTTCAGATAGGTGTTCAATTTTACCATTACACCTTGTGAACTTGTTTATATGTTACAACCTGTGACACTTAAATTAACAATTCTAAGCAATTCTTAGACCCCCCCCCCTCCTAGTCAAGCACTCAGCACAGGTTTGTTTGTTGCCAAAAATAACGTGTATCGTAACGAAACCCATCACAGTTACGTGTTTTTCTGACTTCTTGCGCCATCCCAGTACATGTTCATTATGACGCAGTCAGCCATCTACGCTAAAAATTAAAACAGCAATTCTATATTAACCACAGGTGAATTGAAAGGTGGCAAAAATATACAGTTTATTATATCAAAACATAACAGTTACGTCGCTCTTTTTCGACTTCTTGCTTTGCACCCAGCTAGTCACTGTTCATTGACGCAGCAATACTACGTAAATCTTAAAACCGCAATTCTATATTGCCCACAGGTGATTGAATAGGTTCCCGCAAAAGAATACAGTTTGATTATATCAAAACATAACATGTTACGTCGTTTTATGACTTGTTGCCGCACCCTGGAGTACTGTTCACTTGACGCACAATCTACGTAAATCTTTTAAAAACCAGCAATTCTATATCACACCACAGCGTGAATTGAAATGTGCAAAAATCATTACTCGTGGTATTATCACGAAACATACAGGATACGTGTTTTCTTGACTTTGCCCGGCATCCCTAGTAATGTTCATTGACTGCCTCAGGCTTTACGTAAATCTTAAAACAGCAATTCTTATATTCCCAACACAGGTTGAATTGAAAGGTGCAAAAAATTACAGTTTTATATATATCAAAACGATAACAGGTACTGTGTTTTTTGACTTTTGCTGCACCCGGAGTACTGTTCATTGCACCCTGCAGCAAATACTACGTAAATCTTTAAACCAGCAAGACCAATTCTTAATTCAACTACCATCAAAGGGTGAATGGAAAAATAGGTGGAAATAAAGGTGCAAAAAATACAGTTTAAATTATATCAAAACATAACAGCTTACGTATCGTTTTTGGACTTGTTTGCGCCACCCAGACTACTGATTCATTTGACGCTCCAAGCCTATCTACGTATATATCTTAAAACAGCAATTCTTATACTTCACCACAGGATGAATTGAAAAGGCTCGCCAAAAATACAAGCTTTATTATATCAAACATAACAGTTACGTGTTTTGACTTCCTTGCGCCCACCAGCTACTGTTCATTGACGCCCAGCATCTACGTAAATCTTAAAAACAGCTCAATTCTGTATATTCACCCACAGGTGAATTGAAGGTGCCAAACAAATACAGTTTATTATATCAAAACATTAACAGGTTACGTGTTTTCTGGGACTTATTTGCTGCACCTCAGTACTAGCTTCATTGACGCAGGAGAGCATCTACGTACATCTTAAAACAGCAATTCTATATTCACACACAGGTGATTAGAAAGCCCGTTGCAAAAAATACAGTTTATTATTATCAAAAACATAACAGTATACGTGGTTTTTGGACTGTGTTTGCCGCACCTCAAGTAGTACTTTCATTGAACGCAGCATCTATCCGTAAATCTTTAAAACTGAGCGTATTCTTATTTCACCACTAGAGTGGAATGAAAGCGTGATGCAAAAAATACCGTGGTAATTATACGAAACCATAACAGATACGTGTTTTTTGATCTTTTGTACAAGCGCCCACCCAGCTACTGTTCATTGCACGCCAGCATCTACGCTAAATCTTAAAACATCAGCATATTTATATCACCACAGCGTGGGGATCATTGAAAGGTGCCAAAAATACAGTTTATTTTTATCCAACAAGCATTAAACAGTTACAGAGTCTTTTTAGACTTTTCGCACCCAGTACCTGTTCATTGACGCAGATCTACTGTAAATCCTTAAAACAGCAATTCTTATTCACCACAGTGTGAATTGGAAAGAGCTGCAAAATAATACCTGTGGTTATTATACGAAAACCATAACACGATACGTGTTTTTGGACTTTTGCGCAACACCCTTCAACTACTGTTACATTGACGCGGTGAAGAAACATTCTACGTAAATCATTAAAACAAGCGATTCGTACTATTCACCAAAAGGGAATTGAAAAGTGCAAAAAAATACAGTTTATTATAATCAATAATCATAACAGTTACGTGTTTTTTGACTTTTGTGACCCACCCTAGCTTAGTACCTGCTTCATTGACGCACGCATCTACGTAACTCTCTTGGTAAACATGCCAATTCTATATTCACCACAGTTGATGAATTGGAAAGGTGCAAAAAATACCTGTCTGTAATTATAACGAAAACATACACAGATCAGTGCTTTCTGACCTCTTTTGCCTTTGGCACCAGTACTTTTGTTCATTGACGCAGCATCTACGTAAATCCTTTAAAACAGCTATTGCTTGATATTCACACAGCGTGAATTGAAAGGTGCACAAAAAAAATAACAGTTTATTAATATAAAACATAACAGTTCACGTGTTTTTTGACTTGATTGCGCCAACCGAGTATGCTCAGCTGTTCATATGACGCAGCATTCTACGTATAATCTTACAAACAGACATTCTATATTCACCACAGGTGAATTGATTAAGGCTGCAAAAAATACCGTGTAATTATAGAAAACCATGAACAGATCACAGTCTGTGTTTTTTAGACTTTTTTGCGCAACAGAGTACTGTATCATTGACGCCTAGAACATCTACAGTAAATCTTGTTGAACAGCATTCTATATTCACCAGCAGGTGCAATTGAAAGCGTGGCAAAAATACGAGTTAGTATTATATCAACAACATACAGTTACGATGTTTTTTGACTATTCGTGCACTCCTAGTACTGTTCATTGAGCGCATTAGCATCTACGTAAATTCTTAAAACAGCAATTTGCTATATTCACACAGTGTGAATTGAAAGGTGCAAAAAAATACAGTTTATTAATAAGTCACAAACATAACATGATTACGCTGTTTTTTGCACTTTTGCTTGCCCACCCAGCTGTAAGTGACCTACTGCTTCATGACGCGGAGTAGATGCATACTACCGTTAATCCTTAAAAAGCAGATGTCTATATTCCACCACAAGTGTGTGAATTGCATACGGTGCAAAAAGCAATATGACTGACAATCCGCACTGAAAACATAACAGATACTGTGTTTTTTGACTTTTGCTGCACCCAAGTCACTGTTCTTTATTATTCAGACGCCAGCATCTACGTAAATCTCTAAAACAGCACCAACATATATTTCACCACGTTCGTGAATGAAAAGGTGTCCCCAAAAATCATCAGCTTTATTTGATATCATAAAACTCATAACATTGTTGACAGATGGTTTTTGATGCTTTTAGCTGCCACCCTAGCTAGCCCGTACTGATTCATTGACGCCTGGTGCACTCTGACGTAACTAAATCTTTAAAAACAGCAATTCCTATATTCACTCACAGCGTGAATATGAAAGGTGCAAAAAAAATACAGTCTTGAATCTATGATCCAACAACATAAACAGTATTACGTGTGTTTTTGACTTTTGCATAGCACCCCAGTATGCCTATCATTGACGCCGAGCATCTACGTTCAAATCCTAAAACAGACAATTCCTACTATTCATCCACAGCGTGTATTATGATAAGGCTGCCCTAAAAATACGTGTGATTAATACCAGACAAACAATAACAGATACGTGTTTTTATGAGCTTTTGCCGCCACCCAGTACTGTTATTGACGCAGAGGAGTCATCTACGTAAATCTTAAGAACAGCATTCTATATTCACACACAGGCAGGTGCAATTGAAAGCCGTGCCAAAGAAATACAGTTTATTACTCTATAACACACCGCAGTAAACAGTTACTGCTTTTTGACTATTTGCGCCCAACAGGATACTGCCTTCATTGGGCGCACGCAGCATCTTACTGTAAATCTTAAAACAGCTTTTCTACTATTCAGCACAGCGTGAATTGAAGCGCTGCACAAAAAATACACGTGTATTATACAGAAATATCATAGACAGATCTACGTGTTTTGACTTTTTGCCGACCACCCAGTATGTTCATTGACGCCCAGCATTACGTAAATCTTAAACTAGCAATGTCTATATTCACTCACAGCTGTACGTGAAAATATGAAAAGGTGCAAAAAAATACAGTTTATTAAATATCAAAACATAACAGTTACGTGTTTTTTGACTTTGTGTGCACAACCCGCATCAAGCTACCTTGTTCATTGACCGCCCAGCTATCTACGTGTAACTCTGTAAAACAGCCAATTCTATATTCAACCACAGGTGAATTGAAAGGTTGCCATAAAATACAGTTATTATTATATCATAACAATAACAAGTTGAAGTGTTTTTGTTGCACTTTCGCGCCTACCCGAGTAGCTGTTAATTGACGCCAAGCCAACATCATAAGCATAAATCTTAAACAGCAATCTCTATATTCACCACACGAGTGAATTTGAAAGAGTATGCCCAATAACAAATATTACAGTTTTATTATAATCAAACATTATCATGTAATTCGATGATTTTTTGACATTTTTGCGCACACGATTCGTACTGTTCATTGTATCGCGTAGAGACTATACTTACGTAAATACTCGTAAAACAGCAATTAATAACTCTGCACCACAGGTGAATTGAAGAGGCCTGCAAAAAATACTAGGTTTATTTATCAACCATAACAGTACGTGTTTTTTGACTATTTGCCGCACCCCAGTACTGTTCATTCGACGCAGCATCTACTCGTAAATCTTTTACAAACCAAGCAATTCATATATTCACAGGTGAATTGGAAAGGTGCAAAAAATACCGTCGTATTTATACAGAAACATAACAGTTACGTGTTCTTTTTTGACTTTGCGCCACCTAGTAACATTGCTTCATTTTGACGCGTGAGCATCACTACTGCTAAATCTTTAAAACAGCAATATCTATATTCACCCACAGGTGAATTGAAAGGTCTCTGCCCAAAAACTACCATTTATCTATAACCAAAACATAACAAGATACGTGTTTTTTTGAATTGTTGCCCACGTCCCAGATTTGTTGATAAGACACTTGACAGTTAAATTTGATATCCAGCAATTTTAGTTATTGATTTAGAGGGAATTTTGAGAATAGACTATGCACTGACTTTGCCGTTTTTTAATAAGCTAGACTTTCCAACACCTATTCCATACTCTTCTCAAATATTTTATATTTCTCGGGACATGAGCTGAATGCATCTGGGGTAATGCGAGCAAAGAAAATAGGGCGCGGGGCTAGCACATGGCAATCGAAGTATGAGGTACTGAAGAGAAGGTGCTCTCTATCCAGTGACTGGCGACCAAACAAACGGCATAGCCAATGGCAAGCGAGATCGTCAGTTGCTTGAGCGACAGTCAGGAAACCTGTCATCGCTGGAGTCCAAGGCGCCTTAGTGCAATTAAGCTAACAGGCAAAATCGTATGCTCTAATCGTCATTCAGATGCGTTAAATTGCCCAACCTGCATCTTAGCAGTCTATACCTCCTCCAAGTCCTCGCTAGTCACGGCTGCCCACAAATGTTCGTCCATCATGCCTCATCAGCATCATCTTAAACTCTGACCTCCAACAGAAGCAGCCCAAATGGTCAACTCGGTTCGCTACCCACAACTGTAGGACTAATCCTATTGGTCTGAAGACCTCTTTGATGACACAAATGCTCGTGCCGGGTCAGAATTGGTCACTGTTTAAAAAGAATCATGAAGGGATGATTTAGCCTCTGCCTCATGGCACGCCTCCCAGTTACCTTGCATCGACACCAGAGGAAGGGTGAAGGAAGCCGACCGTGTCAATCTGGACCAAAACAATCCCTGAGACCTGACGGGTGTCGGCCAAACCGCCTTGCAGTGCCCTTGCTTAGGTAGCCCAGCAGCTCCACTGGATGCCAGAAAGTCAGGGAGGCACTGACCAAGTCACTGTGATGATGATGATGATGATGACGACATTGCTGGATCCATCTGAGCTCCTCTTTTCCGCCCAGAATTTGCTTTACGCGAAAGCCGACTGTCATCAGCTGCGACGAGTGAGGGAGAGACGTATGGGGTAGCTGTCAAATAGGGTCCTGCCACACAAAAAAGGAGATCGGAGGGGGGTGGGGTGGTGTGGGGAGGTCTTGAGGTTGGGGCGGTCGACAGAAGTCCGCTGATATATGGATTCGCAGCCTATACGCGTCTAGCGCCAAACCCCGCTCCTCGCACTACTTTATCGCCCGTCAAACAAGGTCCAGACCTTCTGCAATGCCTGTGCCCTTCTTTGCAGCAAGACCTCGGCTTGATATCTCAGCCCAGCCAAGAGACTGATCACATAATGACGAATATTTGCCTGCGACTAATAAACGCAAATAAGAGGTTAGAGGCCAGTATAAAATTGACACCTTAAGTGGCATAAACCACCACCAACATGTCTATGTCACATCCTGCTAGACGATCATGCATGAGTTGGTGTTAAGGACATAGGATTCTGGGATCAACTTGTAGACACAAAAAGACGCGACAGGATCGAACGTCCACAAGGCGCGCTCCAACCACAAATGTCACTCCCTCTCGCTCTCCGCCCCTCACTCCTCCTAACGCCACACCCCTACAAGCGTTCTCCCGCATGCTCCCCCATGTTGTCCTCAGAGTCCATCAGATCAGGGGATCAGCTCCAGCCATTCAGGCCATCACCTGGATCGCCGTTCGCTGGACGAGCAGCCTACACCGAGCCGCACCCCCCGGGCGCACCCTCCTCCCTCCACCCCCCCCCCCCTTCTCCTTCCGCCAGTTGACAGACTGCACGTCCGTACAGCACGCAGCCCAGTCCTAGAAGCCAGCGTCCTCCTGTAATCTTCCAGGTTTTGGCGAACAGAAGAAACACTTTAACCCTAAACCATCCCATAGCACACAAAAGCCTATGAATGTCGCATGCCCAGCTTTTCGGCCTTGCGAAATTGTTGCTCTCGTTCCAGTCTCTGGCTTTGGACACAGATGGTTCCGCCACGTCATGCCTCTCTGCCCGTGCCCCCCCCAATACCAGTATGGGCCTGGAGCAGCATTTCTTTGCCCAGAAAAGGCCATGTCCATTGCCCCACTGCGCCAGCCACGTGTTCAATCTAAAAATTTAGCAATACCGCATCGTTTTGTCTGCCATCTGTTGTCCGGAATAAGTCCATTCTCAACACGAACACAATGGACACTATTAAGCACGGCGCCAATGCGGCCGCCCTTATATCTCAGTGACGCCTCACCTGGCGTGAGCTGGTAGTGGATGTCTCCTGGTGGGTGACGGTGGCTCCGTTCCAGGCCCTCGATGCAGCCTTGGACGCTCTTCAAAACTGCCCAGGGGGGAATGAGCTGCAGCAAGGCCTCTTTCCCCAAGCGTCCTCTTGTCGGCCCATCACGTGCCCAGAGACACCAGCCGTGTTGAAAATTTAATCTGCCTATGGACGACCGTCCAACACACAGCGTCCAGGAGCTAGTAGCGACGGCCCTTGCTAAGCAAAAGATAAGGAACAAAAAACACCCCGCAGCGCCCCTTGGCCGGGTGACAAGAAAGAACCTCGTGCCTGCCAGCGCAAGGTGGTGCATGACCCGATTAACGCCGTTCGTTGCGAATCCTGTCTCCTTGCCGCCCTTAAAGAACTCGCGTCTAAGGCATGGAAGCCACGAGCACTTTGCCTGTGCCCACATCTATGGTCCATAGTCTAATGCAAACTTGATACGGTCCTCAGAAATATTCTAAAGAGATACCGGGCTTGCTGCGACTGCCTCTGCTGAAGAAAGTCGAGGTCATGAGTTCGCACTTCCCCGCCAGTTCGCACCCTGACTTCATCCCGCTGGCTGCGTCTGCAGCGTAACAGCTCGTGCCTCCCCCCGTCCCACCGTAACTCATTGTTGACGTTCGGCAACATACTGCTGAATTCCACCTCCACATGCTCAGCGAGATTGTGTGCAGCAGGCCAAAGCCAAAAGATACGCTATGTACGAAGTGACCTATGGGCCTGTCAAGCCATAGACTGGCGCTACGGACACTCGGGGTGCTTGAAGACCCACCGAGCAGATGCAGAGGCAGCATCTTGTTGAAGAGCTGCCTTGCGACCAATCCTTGCCCAGGTTTTTGAAGAAGCCACCAAAGATGGTCAGATGCCCCAATCCCCCCCCCCCCCCCCCCGCCATGCCCCTTGTCAGCAATGATCGAGATTGTGAGTGAGTCTTAGTTCGTAGGCAACGCATGCGATTAGGACACTCTGAACAACATTAGGGATCGGCCAAGCGAGGAGGAGACGACAGAGCGACACCGATGCGGACACGCGCCGCAGTCGAGCCTTTCTCTCCGTCAATTCCACAAGCCGGACAGTCTTATCACAAATTTCAAGTTCGTCGTCTTCATTAGCGCACGTGGTTCGCGGTCCAAGCAGCTAGTGCCAGGCTGGCGCTTTCTAGCTCTCAGGAAGTGCATCATCTCAGGCAAGCCAGGCGCTGTGTTCGCAAGCTGTGCCGGATCAGGCAGCCGGAGGCAGGAGCCGATGGAGCGACTAACCCGGGAGATAATTCCCGTAGACTACCCGATGTTACACCGATCGTCTCCTAGCCTTGCGAAAGAGGTTACTGGCCGGCCGACTTTTGCGATTGGAGGGAGGAGGAAACGCTATGAGGAAGTTCAGATTCTGCACTAGTGACCCCTCGGACCAGAGGGCTGGGCTGGGGAGGGGAGGAGTGTGGACGATTGGCCATGCAAATCAACGGGCTCACATTCTCACATGCAATTTTCAAGTACCGCCTTGGTAGAAATGAATGCCAGATTTCCTCCCAACATGCAATCTCGACATATAAGGCCCATCAAGGGAAATGACGAAACAACAGATTTAATCTCTCTACCACCTCTCTTGGCGTGCCCGCCTAACACTCTTTCTACTGGCCATAACCCAGGACTACGAAAACAAAAATGCAGCACTTTCCTTCCACCCACACATTCCAAATAGAGATTAAAATGCTAGCGGAGGTAAATGGAGCACCTTGCCATGATTGATCAAGCTGGAGACATAATACTGTGCAGTCTGCTTCAGTTCCCCAATATGTCACGGTGAACAACTGATATCTTGCGACTGTGACAGCAAGCTAGAGCTAGCGCCAAGTAGGCAGTTCAGCCGTAACGGCAAGCAGCAGGCAGCGTGGCCAGAAGCCTAATGGGTCGACCTACTAAGGCCAATCTTTTGGGTTTACACCTCACCAAACGCCATGCCAATGCAGGCAGCACACCAATCCTAAACACACAAGAGATCAGCCTTCATAGATCACTTGAGTGCGACGACTATCAACCTGCCGCTGACTCAACACCGATGGTTTTTGCCCACATTGTGTCTGCCGGGAAGCCCAATGACTTCTAGCGTAGTATCCAAAACTGCTGGACAGCAATGGCCGAGCCTGGGGGCCCCAAGATGGCTCGTTCAACGTCCATAGAGCGTGTTGTCCTTGCCCCAGCAGCAGCGTCCATATCAACTGACGCGGACCTTCAAGCACTAGCTGGAGGAGTCAATTACAGATAATCTCGCTTATCCGATAGTGTATAGAGTGATGGCTCATATCACCCTATCATTGCGAGGTCGTAATTGACTTTTCTAAAGACATGAATCAAGGCATGGATCTTCTGATGATGTTGTGGCACACATTAGCCAGAAGTGTCACGCATCAGATTGCCCCGTGCGTCCCTCCCCTCCAGGTCTACTTCACTATTCCTTTTCAAACAGAAATGGGATCCTCTTGCAGCACAAACTTTTTTAAACATGAATCATTTCTTCCACTACGCAATTTAGTTTTCTCTACTTTTTCCACAACAAGATTCAATTCGTTGATGGTTTTGCTAATGCAATTATGCTTGATCGATGAAGGCAGACTGACCTAAAAGACAGCAAGGTTTCTAGGACCAACACCGTATTGCCATCTTACTCACTTTATCTTAATATGAAGTTTTCGACCATGTGTCAATGGTCTGTTGAGGTAAATGTTGCCCCTGTGAGATAACACAACAATAATCATGGCTCCTTTGAACAGAAATGCTGATCTTACTAAGTCAGGCATTTCTCCCACTCACAAATTTTTAATAGTGGCCTGCTGTGACACTGAGAAAAGTCCTAAGATTTTATTTTTTTCGCGGGTCATGTGCTGTGAGATACAGATCAACTACATTATGCGTCCTCGCCTGGATATCAGAAATTACGCTGGCTTCTAAGTGGCATTCTATCCCTCACAAATTCTTTAACCGTAGGGTGCTGAAAAGAGTCATTTTATATTTTTGCGGTCAAACCATGCTGCTTTGAAATGCAGCAATTACTACAGGATCATATTATAAAAAAATGTTGGTTTTCTATAACAGACATTTTTTGTTCACAATTGACAAAGTGGCTCATAGGGTCCATGCCCTATTGAAATTTTTGGCGGCCATTGTTGCTGTGAGCATGGCCAGCTATACTACAGCGTCCTTATTATCTACAAAATGTTGTTTCTAATAGACATCTTGTTCTTCACAATTGCACAAAGTGGCTCAAGGGTCATGCTTTTGAAATTTTTTGAGGGCGCACTCTTTGCCTGCTGAACATAGCAGCCCTATACTACAGGTCTATTCTAAAAATGTTGTTTCTAATACATTGTTCCTCACAATTGACAAAGTGCTCAAGGGCGTCATGCCCTTTGAATTTTTAGGGAGGCATTTTACCTGGTGACATGCAGCCGTATACTAAGAGTCCTCTATCTAAAATGTTGTTATCTACAGACATTTGTATCTTTCACAATTTGACCAAAGTGGATCAAGGGTCATGCCCTACTTGAATTTTCTAGGAGGGCGCGATTTTGCATGTGACATGACAGCGTTTATCACCATTCAGTGTCCTTATTCTAAAAATGTATGTTTCTAACAGACATTTGTTCCTTCACAATTGACCAAGTGGCTGTCAAGCCCCCCCCCCCCCCCCCCCGGTCAATGCTTGTAATTTTTTGCGGGCATTTTGCTGTCGACATGCAGCTATACTACGGTAGAGCTATTCTAAAAATGTTGTTTCTAACAGACATTGTTCTTCAACATTGAGCAAACGAATGCGCTCAAGCGGTCATGGCCTATTGAATTTTTGCTGCCGCGACCCAGTTATTTGCAATGTAGACATTGCACCAGCTATACTTACAGGATACCTATTCTAAACAAATATGTTGTTTCTAACTAGACATTGTGTTAGCAATGCACAATTGCTAAGAGATAGCCCTCAAGTGGTCGATGCGTTAGCTGTCAGAACTAGGAATAGTTTAGGACACATTGTTAATGGTGACACATATTGCAAAAATGACTTGTTTTTGCAGATATTAACAATAAGCTTACTCAATTACACCTGTAATTGATGACAACTAAATTTAATACAATGGAAAATAAAAGAGAACAAAGACCATGGTGCGAATTCCATCCAGCTAGTTTTTTAAAAAATGCTGTTTGTACTAGAATTAAGAAAAACTACTAAAACTCTGCCACATGTACAAAGATAGATGGTAAAAAAATTTCCTTGTGACATGAATTGTACAAGGGAACTTTAGTGAGTACAGGGAAACTTGACCAATGATGTAGGTAGTTTCACGAAGAACATGGCAGTATCGGATGCATAGACAAACTGATGATACAAAGTAGCAGAGACCATTTCTCTACATAGCACGTTGAGTAAAGATTGAGAAAGAAGAATGCCCCCAAGCATAAGGGCCCCACCTAGGTCGCTAACAGGAGCGTATTAACCACCAGTATTTCCAAGTGCAAGCTAAATTGCCCGTCCACTACTCTTATACTGGTTATAGATGGGGGCAAGTAGGCAAAGGGAAAGGATGTGACTACCCAGGCTATTTACAGTGCTGACAGAGGAAAAGGACAAATGCAGAGCTTACTCACACTGTCCGCTTTCGCACTATGCTTCACGCACGACAGTTTTCGTGCTTTATGCTTGCGTCATCAAGTGAGCATTTGTAACCTGCGTGATTAATATGCATGACGGATCGCCTAAGCCCGTGGGCTTTCACGCACACCCACTGTAACTCCGGCCCCTGTGGTACATCGCTCGTCGTCGCGGTGGATGTGGCCCAGGACAGCGTATACGTCAATGTCCAGTGCAAACTAAAATCGCGTGGTTGCAAAGACTCCTTTTTTCCGCGCACTTTTAAATGTGAGGGGTCATGCCAGCAGTTTAGGCGCGATCATGCCTGTCGGCCGCCGGACCGTATCAGTACTACCTGTCCCATGTGCAAACTATAAATGAGTGGTTGCAATAGACTCTTCCTCTTTCCGGCACTTTTTTATTAAATGTAGCGCCGGTTCATCGCAAGGTATTAAGGGGCTTCTATGCTGCGTTCCAGGGACAGGTGAGTCATTCAATGTCCAGATTCAAGTAACATGTATGGCTTCAATCATTACTGCATTCTGGCGCACTTTTAATTGGTGGGGTGAACTTTTCATGCAGCGTTTAAGGCGTCCCCAGGCCTGTTGGTACATGACAGGATAGATAAATGGTCTGTTGATTTTTTTTCTGTGACCATTTACTACTAACCTAAGTGTTGCTGCCTAGATGCTAGCGATCGCATATCCATTTGACTTGTTTGGTGGATGTTAATTTACAGTCTTATCCAGCCTTGTTATTGGGTGCTAATAATGAAGGCTGTTAGTTTGCTCTCCCATAGCCTTTAATTAGGTAAATTATTAAATTGAAATACTGCCACTGATAATCGATGCTCATACTATCTGAAAGAATACTTATCGATAGCGGAGAATGATAACTATAGATCGACTATGTCGATCGTATCTTCTTTGCATAGCTACAATTGAACAACGTCGATCAACACTATCCATAAGGCATCAACCAATCAACCCTTAAAAGAAATATTTAGCTTATCTATGCAAACCGTATGCTCCATCAGAAGTGTAGATTAACTTTCCTGAACCAGAATTCTATAATATGCTCCATTAAAGCAATTCATGTTGCCCTTTAGAAAATCCAATTGTCATAAACCTAGATGGGGCAATTATGAGTTATTATAGATGACGGGTTCCTGCCCCCATTCTTGAGACGTCTTCATTTTCTGCCTCCCAATTAGCCAGAGCTAATGAGCAATACTTGTGAAGGCCCCCGTCTTTTTGTCACCTGTCCTGCAATTTTAATAGATCAAACTCAAAAGATTTCTACTGTGCGGGCCATTTTAAGCATATGTGCGCACAAGCAGCGACGAAATATTGAGCAAGCTTATTTTACCAGGAGTATTCACTTTCTCTTGATGTTACAGAACGACGACAGGGGATGGATGAAGTCCTCTAGTCATGAGCGAGCCCACAAATATATGATCAGTTAATTGTCAAGTAATCTTACTAACCCGTAGGCACTGATCAAGTTGGAGAACCTCTTTAAAAGCGGTAATGTCCACTTTTCTTGATATTCTTTTTAATTACTTTGTGCTCTAAGCGCCTGCATGTATTACACATAAGCAAAAACTCTGGATTTATCCCTTATGTTACTACTCCAGCCAAGAAATGTGTAATACCTGTAGGAAGACAACCTCAGTATAAATTAACTGCAGAAAGAAAAACTTTAAATGCTGACAAAACCCCTTTATTGTGATGAATATATATTTTTGCACTGTTAAGCCTAGTTCATTTCGTCACTAAGCATTTTTTAAAAGCCCATTCCCGCCATGTATACTCAGTGAGTGCCGTTTCAAAGCACATTCCTCTCTATGCAATGCGCCTGGCAACATGCAACATCTTCAGTACTTAAGCCTCCACCAAATTTTTCGGAGATCACTTTGCGATATTCCTCTTACTTACTAGTTGTCCCTCTCTGACAAACTATTTATTTAAACTCTCCCATTGAACTGCAAGAATAGAACTTTTGGTTTGCAATGGCCTGTTTTGCAACAAAGCCTGTAATTCACGCCATCTCATTTTACATAAACCGAACTGGCTCCTTCTACCTCATAGGAGGGTTTTTGTAGTCTCTCCTCCCGCGAGATCAACACATAAGAAAATATGGTAGAACTCGCCGTCAGTACATGGACATATGTTTAATTTTAGCTGTACAAACTATGGGCGACATGTATAAACGTTGGCACAGACAGCCAAGGATTCTACATTAGCTTTAAAGGCAGTGCTGGATAATTGCGCCTAAGAGTTGTTATGGAACTGTATTCTTCTGCCAGTTCATATAATAGTAGGTGGGTCACTTATACAACGATCTGTGTCTTCAGGGCACCAACCCTGTTACCCTCGGCTACTGAGAACTGTTAGCCATTCCTGCACCGGTCCATACATCAGGCGCATTGTAGCCAAAAATTAGTGCCAATTGATGACAAGTGCGCTCTCAGGCACCCACCTGTTATTACTCTTAGCGTCTGGCCTTTCTAATCACTGCCTAAAGTGCCATCCAAACGTTTTGGCGACTAAAAAAATAATTAAAACTTGTCTAAATTCTACATAATACCGCGTGCCTGATGCCCCTAGAAAGCCCAGAAATCTTGAAAATTTAGAGTGTTCGACCTTTCCTGCCCGTCTTTCCCCCCCCCTCCTCAAGTACCAAAATTTGTACTAACATGAAACAGGTATACATTAAGCTTTTAGGATGCCAGATAATGGCGCAGCCCTCGTTCTTTACATGGTCTACGCCTATGAAATTTTAGAGCTTTTACTTGTGATTCCATTGACCTAAAATTCCTGTTTCTGCAAGCATCTGCACTAGATGGCCATCAGATCCCCTTTGCGTTTGCGACAACATGAACCTTTATAGAACTGTTACTTTACTCTCGTGTTCCTCTTATGGTACCACAAGGATATTACTAGTGATGAAGCAACTACCCGTTTGCTTTATTTTGCTCTAGGCACCCTTTTTCTCATATCTGTCCCTGTCTGTAAGAATCAATAATTTCAAACATAAGTTAGACTTTTCACACTTTTATAATAATAGAAGAAAAAGAGAATGTTTAGATAGCACTGCGGAACGACGAAGAAAGACGGATTGCGCCTACCCATTGCCAGTGAACTGCTTTCAAGCTCTGCCTAAACAATGACCATAAGGGTTCTACATACCTGATCCCCGCTATAATGCCCTGAATCTCACGATACCTCCCTTCAGGCAATCTTTCCGAACCTTCCTCACAGTGACCTTTCCCGTCTCTGTACTCTACTGTTGTTCAGCTCTATCACACAATCTGTCTCCAAGACTTTTCCCATGCTTCCCCACACACTCTGGAACTCACTACCCTAGACTCTCTGCCACCTTTACTAGTTTCAGATGCAACCTGAAAACCTCTCTCTTCAGGATAGCATACAACCTACAATAACCTTCTGCGATCCCACCACAATACAGACATCTCCGTCCCTCACCTTCTGTCTCCCCCTTTTCCATTGTAGATTGTAAGCTCTTGTGGGCATGGTTCTCCATCCTTCGATATCAGTGTGTCACTTCGTGGCTTATTTGCGTAATTCCTGTCTTATTTATTATGTATCTTGAAACCCTTGACTTGTAATAGCACCTGGAGTAATTAATGGCACTCATAAAAATAAATGGTTAGATAGTTAAATCTGGTTATATGAGATTTTTAGCTATATGTACAGTACCTATCTAGTTCTCTCCAGTTCAGTGTTGGTTTCCTAACCACGATGGGTCCTGTTGTCAGAGCAGAAGGAGGAACAAAACCCTGTACAACACAGGGCTCCTTTAATATGCAGCAAATGCCATCTGCCATTTCTAAAGCGCAAAAGAAAAAAAATAAGTACACAAACAAATGAATTAAGATGCATTCATCCAACATACTGTATGTGATTGATCTGCATGTTTTATATATATTCACACATGGCAGGCTAAATGTACAAAACATGAGTTTTTAAACAAGTTAAAGGGGTTTTGCCATAAAGTAAAATTGATGGCAATCTGAGATCGCTTGCAACGAAATAAACATTTTCAACATTCATATTATTATCAAAAACTTCTCGCACCATTTTTGTCTTTTATCTGCCTCCCTTACAGCTCGTCTCCAGGTGGTGATACAACCAGGGATCTGAAGACTCCTCACTCTCTTGGTATCAGACAATAGCTCAGAATCACTTCTCCTCCACCGGCCCTTTTCTTTAACCCAAATTACGGCAGACCTAATCGAATGGTGATTCCAACCCACGGTGACACTTCTAGCTCATTCTATCCCGTCCTCCTGTTATTCCTTAGTAATTAGTCAAACATGTTGCAGCCCCTATAAAAGAAACCTCAATTCAGCACCAGCAACAAAGCCTTTATGAACCATGCTATTAGATAAAGAGAAATAAAAAACACAGGTTTGCTTCCTGCAAGAATTTGAACCTGAGACCCTTGTGCTGTGAAGCAAAAACTTTACCTTTCAGCTACTCACAATGCTTTACATAAACAAACCTTTCTTTGATACAGAGAGGAAAGGCCTGGTGATGTCATCCTGCTGGGTCACATGATATGCAATTCAAACAAATCACACACCCCCCCTTCTGAGCACACAGCGCTGAGGAGCTGGATACAGGAGGTATGAAATGAGATCATGGCAAAACCCCTTTAAGGATAAAAAAAAATAAGCTGAATTCCAGAATCAGCACCACTCTTACTTTGCAGCTCAGGCATATTCACTTGTATTACATTTTAGTTGCAATATCAGACAAATCCTATGGAAAAGAGTGGCGATGTTTCCGGAAGAAAACAGTTATGTTTTGTATTCCCATACATCCCTGTAATTTTACTTCCTAAAACATGATTTTACCAGAGTAGTAGTCCACCATATCCTGGAGTGTGGAAAAAGTTAGACGAGGAGAAATGTAAAACCAGCCATTTTCTAACTGACTAATACGATAATGCTTGATAGAATCCAGTGTAGCTTGATTTGATTTCCGGATTGATAAACTGTAACACCCTGTAATAAAGGAAGATTGTAAATAAATTGGTGTCCTACAGTCCATACAATGACATGCATCTGAGCTGTGTTTTTGTGGTTGTGTTAAATGTAGGCGCTAAAGTCTAGTTTTTAGACAGGGCCATTTTGCTTTTCAGCATTACAAAATCTTATACACAATTTTCAAATTCATAATGTATTGACCAAAACACACCCCACACTGTACTCTATACACCACCTTATTATAGCTTACCTTATACTACTATTAAAACTACATCCAGACCATACAAACCTATCATTCTGCTACACCATACGGCTATATCACTAAACTACACAATACCGCAGTATGTAACCCCTAGCTTTATCCTTGCTGCTATTTAATGATATCCAGCAAAATACACTAGAAAACCCACTTTTATATGACAGTGGCTGTACAAACAATGCACTGCACCTGTGTATGAACACCAGCCTATATGGTTTCCTGTTACTAATGTCTTCAATGCATCATTTCCACAGTTCACACCACATGCTACTTGACAGGTGCAAGGACTTCCTGAGGGCAGGCAACAGTGTACTCTGAGAAGTATGACCCTTTAACAGACTTTTGGCAAGTATCTAGTTTATAGACTATTGATGACTCCACTCAGCACTGACTGCAGTTCTCCCCAATATCCTATTCCCCCCATGTTAAACTCACAGAAGTGCAGGAATCTGAGATATGAGTAGTTGTTTTATATAACTCTAACATTAGCTCTTGGCTACCTCCATCTTTGTCTTTACCAATGTGAGGATACCACCAAACAACCTGTCATCCCTGTAAGTGTAATATGGGGATGAAGGAGTGGAATTCTGGTGCTAAATGCAAGTACATTGGTATTTGTAGGTTAAGAGAGGAGTTCGTATTTGAGGAACCATCTCCCTCATTGTAGAACTACTTCCTTATTTCATAATATAAGAATCAACCTAATTGCATGCATGTCATTCCGCTCAATAATACACAGCTTTTCATAAAGTAATTATTAATCTCACTTGCTGGTTCTCTAAAAAAAAAAAAATTCTACCATATTGTGTATACAGTTTTTATGTTGAACTCTGAGTTTCCATAGTTAAGATCTATAAATCAACCCTGTGTTTTCTGCTCCCACAGTACTAAGTTACCCTCTTTTATCTGCCTTGCCCTGTCCTCATGCTAACTCAAACATGCTAACTAATTGTATAGAATTGTTTAATTTTTTTTATTTCAGGTTCTATAAGGATTAATTGAGAGACATTGTTCTGTAATCCTTTTCTTTTATATTTAACTTTAAAAGGTTTGTTTGGTTTAATTTCTTAATTCATTAAGTTCTTTGTGGCCTATACAGTGTTTCTTGACATTATTGAATTTACATGTATAAAGAGTGTAGTGTTGATTGTTAAACATTAATTATATTATTGTATTTCTGGTGGACATTAACGTGATATACATAATCCCCTCCCTAACTACCAGGTCAGTGGGTGTCTACAATAGGAAAGTGCTGGCTTACTGTGAATTAAGCTGCAATGCTCATCAGTATACAATTTATTAATGGACTATGCAACTTTGTCAGTCAGTAGGCCGGGTTGCTTTACTTACTGTAGAGTTGCCTCCTGCCTCTCCCCTGAACACGAAACATCCTATATACTAGAAGACAGTAGGATTACACTGTGTTCGGCAGCGAAGGCCGACGGGGGTTGTGGTGTTGCAGCTACAACTATTGAGGCATAATGGACACTTGACTAAGTGCGCTATGCATCCAGTAGAATAATTAACCTGCTAGTCATGTGCACTAGTCAGAAGATTTGCACTTTCATATTGTAGATGCCAACTGACTGTAGTAGGAGGGATTCTTCAATTACTTCACGGTCCTGTGAATAAAAAATAGAAAACGTGTTGTAAAAACAACACTAATCTTTTTATTATCATGTATATTATAAGGACAGTCTAACACTCCATTGTTTAGTCCATGATGAGCTTAATGAATTTAAAAAAAAAGTAACCCATTAATGTGGTGCATGGACTGTTATTTTCTAGAGAGGACAGACTTGGTTATTCTAGACACTGTACCTCTTCTGGTATCACTTTCTCGAATCAAGAAGGAACCACTTCGGTTGCAGCTCACAAGAAGCAACTCTTCTGCTTTCTCCCGGTTTATCCCTTTGTATAACCACCTGTAAAATAATCAGGAACTTGAGATCAGGAACTAGCCAAATCCTTATAAGTCATGTTGTGAAAGTACTTTTATGCTATATTTGTATTGTGGAAGTTCATACATATTAAACATAATGGTATAGTTCTCAGGCGATTCTGGGAATTACACACGTGGACAAAATTGTTAGTACACGGTACGTTAAATAGAGAAATATATAATAACAAACAACAAATGGGTCACTTGAATAACTTGAAACTGTCAAAAGTAATAATAAGTTAAGATTTACTGAAAATCAACAAATAAAAATCAGATATTGCTTTTAAATTATGGTTCAATTGAAAAATAACCAAAAAAAAACTAAAGAAACTGACATGGACAAAAGTGATGGTGACCCTAGAAAATATTGAAAATAATTTCACCATAAGAATATGTTAAACTAAGTCATGTCCAAAGGAAACTAGGAAAAGTGTTGTCAAGGAGATTAGAAAGAAAATTATATAAAAACCTGTTAAAGGTAAAAGCTATACAACCATCTACAAACGGCTTGATATATCCTGCCCCACCGCAATCAGGTATCCAACAGTTGCGTATATTAGTTCTAGAAAATTAAAGCACAATTGGGCTCCGTAGATCAAGATGATGGATAATACAAATGATAACCAAAAAGCCCAGAGCAACTTTTTTAAGAGATTGGAGGTGAACTACAAGGTTAATGTCACAATGGCAGGTGGAGTCTCTGGACCACCGCAAGCGGTGGTGTAAGCCACGTCAGGGAGAGGAGTCTAGTAGGCCTCACCGGCTTTCATCGCGCAAATGACACCACTAAAACAGAAGGTGGTGCACTTTGCACTGTGGTGGGAGACTACCAGGTCACTATCCCTGATGTGACTTGCAGCATGGTACATAATCGATAGACAGAGATGTAGTCAGGGACAGGCAGGAAGGTCAGGAAAGGCGGTAGGCAACGTGGTCAGAAAACAATAGCAAAGAAGTCTAGTACATGGAAGATCAGAATACGCTCAACACCGAACTACTCAATTGCCGTTGCTGCACCGATGGAGGGCAGAAGGAGATCATAGCTGCGGCGATCTTAATAGATTTTGACACTCTGGCTGCGGGTGATGCGGCATGAGGTCAGCAGTTGCGTATATACCGCTAGGTCCATGTCTGCGATGTCTTCGCGATGCTCCGGTTGGGAGCCCTAAGATACTCCATGACATACCAATACTCGTAAATTGTGGGACAACTCCCTCAGACTATGACGTTATTGAGGTATGTCAGATTGTCGCGGTACAGGGATTAATTCATGTCATGTTGTGTATTATCATTCTTTTTTTTCAATTGTACACAGAGGAGAGCTCAGTTGACTTATAAGCAATGAGTCTTAATATTAAAATTTATTATAATTTACATAGGACTGCAGGCAAGAGCACTATGTTGTTTCAGTTCTTAACATAACCTAGGAGGACACCCTATGCATTCATCCATTGATAAGGTGACACCAGCTGGTACATATGTAATCATATAAAAAGAGAAAATACCAGCTGCTCGCCCATATTGTGCCCACGTCTACACATTTATACAAAAATTTAGTTCCATTATACATTAATTACTTATAGAGAGTATAAAATATTTTCATGATGTTCAACCTAACTATATTTAGCTACTACTTACTGCAAAGAGTAAGCTACCAGTTCCGCGCTTTCAAGTAGAGCAACACGATGTCTCACAGATAAACACATGAGAGGTCCATTTGGATCCATGTGAATATTTCCCTCATTGGATGTAAACCCATTGACCCCATGTTTCAAGACAGCAGTGCTAACCACAGACATCATCTACAGTATATATAATTACCTGTTGTACACCTTGGCAATGTAATTTCTAGGCATATAGCACTCTTTTCCTGTAGAAACTGACTTTACTTTCCACCAATCATCATCCCTGAAAAATATTAATAAGCTTTGGTCACAGATTTTTACTACTTATCAGTATAAGTTACTAATATCAGTTCTAGACGGGTATCCTACACAGACCTAATTAGTTTGCAGGGCAATGTCTAGTATCTCACAGTCAAGAAATGCCCGCTCTAACAGGCAGATTATTATTTCGCCAGAATTTATTGCAGACTAAGCTCTCTTGACTTTATAGTCTTTGTCTATAATCCTGGTTATGCAATAGAAAAGAGCTATTTAAAAGGGTTGTCTCACTACAAGGATTGCTTTTTATCGTGTAAACGATCATTGCAAAAACAAGTTCATTTGCAATATGTGATCCTATTAGCAGTTGTCATCTACCCTTATTATGAGTCTATCCCCTCTTGTATGGAGCTGCATCAGCTCCTCGGTAGCTATACCTCAGACCTGTTTGCTCTACTCCTGATAGGCTGCAGCACTGGTTTTTTTAGCTACAGACTCGGCTTCTGTCTGCGCCTAGTGGAAGCCAGTTAAACCACGCCCCTAACATTTCCATAAATAGATAAACCAATAAAAACTGGAATGACGGTAAGATGTATATACAAATGTAGTGAGGCAGAATCCACTTTATTGGATTGCCATACATTGTATCTACATGGACCAATTTTCTTCTGCTGTGTTTCTCTTTGGCCTAGGTCAATGTTTTTATGTACCCATTTAACCCCTTCCCCCTTAGTATTATTCCCTTTGCTCCTGTTGTTTCCCTCAATAGATCCTTAATTTATTTGAAGAAACATGTTTATATATTTACTCAGTATCCTGCAACTTGTATGTAACGCATGGGTGTGAAAAATTTTCCATCACCATCTAATTTTACCCTAAGTAAGCCACACCAAAAAAATCATTGTTATAAACTTTACTATGAAATCGATTTCCTCCTTGTAAAGGAGAGCTAATATGTCCATACACTAAGTGGGTCTCTTTAGTAAGTAACAGAACCCTTGATTCTCTTTCAAACTCTAAAAATTCTATTACTCTCCTCCCTATTGCCTAAACAACCACCTGGCTTCTATACCATGGGCTAGCAATTTGATTCCCAATTTGCCGTACTCTTATCAGAGTCTCGGACCAAATTTTTTTAAAAAGGGGCCCACAGGAGAGGAACTGGTAATGGAACAGGTAAGAGGGATGTATAATGTGTTTGAAACTGATTGGGACTCTAAGGCTATGTTCACACGCTTATTTCCGGGGCGTATTTGACGGCGTATTTACATCTGCATATACCGCGTCCTGAAATTACGTTTCAAATATGAACAATTAGATTAGATTGATCCAATTGTATAAAATACGTCCTCGCTCATTCTCTAAACGAGGCATATTTCTTCGCAACAGTATTTAGCTGCGCGTATATACGTCCGTAATATACGGACCGTAAATCGGGTAATTTAAAATTAAGTCCCCTGTCACTTATTGAGGCCATATCTTTCGCGCAGCCAATGTTGAAAGACACATAGTAAAGAATGGGGATTGTATTTTACAACGCGAATTGCGCGCCACATTTTTTTCACTTTCGTAAATACGTCTGTAAAATATCGCCCAGAAAATAAGCGTTGTGAATCATTAGCCTCTCTAAAGGGTATGTTCAACAGTTGCCCTGCAGGCACGCACAGTATGTGATTCAATACATCTCAGTGTCTGTTTCGGGAGTCTGTCGCGATAAATACGCGCATAATACTCCTGCGGAGTAAATTACACGCTAACAGTTGCCGTTAAGGGAGGTGGGGCGGCGCCCACCGGCTGTCCCACCTTGGACATTCATTACTCGCGGCACATTATTTGCGCAAATAAAACTGACAGTCACTTATCTCCCAGCGGTACAAATATGATCGGTATTTGTACCTACGGTGGCGGGGAGAGGAGGCCGTATATCCATAGTTCTCTATTAGAAATTAAGAGGTAATACCGTCTTTAAATTTTCGACTGTGCAATCCATCGCTCTGTATTAGAGCGGCACAATACACACGTAAAATGAACGCCAAAATTACCCCGTGTAGAAACATACCCTAAGAGTACTTGATGGCAGCTATGCCTTTTTACATATATTAGTGTCTTTGTTCTCCTTGTTGAATAGTTAGTAACCATAAGCACATAAATGCCAGGCGAGGTGTCAGCAGATTATAACCCTCTTGTGTTTTGCCAGCAGGATTTAAGCAGTACACATCCACATATCACTGTGCTGTTAAAAAGTTTATTCATAACATACAGGCTGAGGTGAGTGGGATCTGTATCTGATAAAGGTATCCACATTCTGCTGTCTGTGTTTGCAGGGCAAGCATGTGTGTTTTTTTTTATATCATTAAACAACGGGCTTTCCACTTTAAATCTTGAGACATTGAATTAGAGGAACTGCCAGTGTGTATCCTCTCAAACTAAGGATATCAACATGGCCGACACTACAACTCTACATGCACACTGTGGAGATGTAATATATTATCTGAAGCATGTAAATAGGTCTCCAATTTCTTATGAATGCTGTGTACAGAGATATTGTTCCCTAGAACTAACGCAAGGAAAATCCATAACACAGTGCCGTATGGATGGACTAGTGAGCAGCACTGTCTATGACTTGTTGGTATAGGGTCTGGCTCAGCCAAGTGCATTTGTCAGACTATTGTGCTGTGAATCCACGTGAGTCATGAGTGCCACATTATAAATTGAGCATTAGGTTGGTTTAGCTGAGTATCTTGGACAAAAGAAACCTATAAACACATTTATCTGCATCATGTGTTTTGCTGCTGGAGAAGAAAAACCACAACCCCGTTCGCGGTCACTTAACTCTGAATCTTATTAAAGGAATGTTCTGCTGCTTCTCCCCAGAGTCGAACACTAAAACTCAATTCACATTGACCACCAGCTGGAAAATTGTACAAAGCCACAAGTAACACACAAGCCTTGGTGGGGCTTTTAATAACGTTGGTGAATTTCTCGTCCACTGCTGAAAAACAGAAAGCCACGTTTGTACAAAACATTTAGAAAACTCGTCAAACTTTGCGCATACTGAGCACGCATGAGTTCTTACGACTGGCAGGGTCTTGCATTAGAACCGATGAGGGTCGCGTTGCATCATGAGTGGTAAAACATACTGTTACCTTATTTTGCAAAAGTGCAGAGACAATGCTTTTCTCTAAATGTAGAATTATAGCTCATATCTGAATCTAGCTATAAATCAGTATTGCAAAATGTCTGCTTGCAGAAGATAAGGAAGTGACTTCACATTACTTTAAATATTTACATCCATCACTAATGACATAAAATATTTTTATGCATAGATTTCCTTTTGGTGACTGCTAGCTAATGATGGTAGACATAGCTGGGTACATTTCCCCATGGCTGTGCTGTTCTTGTTAATTTATATCAGCATGTGTTGACAGTTTACAGTTTAGAAATGGGACTACTGACCAGTCATAGCTGCTTGTTAATGGTTGATAGGGAACCACCAAAGCATCGGCTCTGGTTTGTCAAAGGATTGAAACAATGATTGTTTTTTACTCTGTAACAGTTGAAGCTTTTCTTTTTCCAGCATTCAGGCAACCAGAACAGTCAGTCCACCTCTTAAAGATTAATAGTATTTTTTTTAGCAGTAGCTGAATTACCGCAATAGCGGCTGCTGAGGGGCCTGCCATCACTAGCATCAGTTACCATCACTGCCGTCTAGACCCTGTCATAAGATGTTGTCGCCTGTCACTAGTGGCCCATCTGGTCCCAACACTGACCAGAGGGGCCCTTTGTGACAGACGACGGGATGTTATGGCTGTTTTATGCCACAAAGTTGGAGCAGCAGAGCAGAGCTGAGAGCAGTGTCAGACACCCTCCCCTTACTATGAGGAGTAAGAACTGTACACATGGCGGTAGCAGGAGCTGTGGGTGCTGCCAGAAGCCATGCAGCAAATGAAGAGCTAAGACTCAAGTCCCGCTAGTAAGTCTGGGATTGTGTCTACTGAAGTGTGCTGTCGCTGTGTTCGTGCCAGTGGCAAAAACAGAAGCTTCAGATGTTGAATTTATTTCTCTCATAGTTCTTTTAAAAGCACTTTGTGCTTCCCTTAGACACTATCTACCCCCCACCCCCACATTCTCTCTCCCTCACTCTGACAAATTCAGTCACTGCCCCCCAACTTTGACCCCTCCAGCCACTGCCTCCTCCCACGTCTTATCCTCCATCTTAGCCTTGTTTCCCCCTCTGACCAATTCAGCACACTTCGTACCCCAGACTACTTTTCCGATCCCTCCAGGGCCCACTTGCTACGTCCCTACTTCTGACTCCTCCAGCCACTGTCCCTCCTCCACTCTGACTCCTCCAGCCATTGTCTCCCCTCCACTATCACCCCTCCAGCCACTATCTTCCCCCATTCTGACATCTCCAGCCACTGCCCCACACACACTCTAACCCCTCTAGCCACTGTTTCCCAGCCACCTAGCTAACTGGGGCCTACCTAAGTGGGGCCTACATAACTGGGACCTACCTACCTGGGGCCTACCTACCTTCCTATCTGGGGCCTACCTAACATTCTACTCGGAGGTCTATATAACTAAACGCAATAAGGGGATCCTATCCTAACCTTGGACCTTCCTACTTATCTGGAACGAGTAGCTACCTCCATAAGTCGGGCCCTAAACTCCTAGAGGCCTGACTCACCCTAAGCTGAGGTCTTACTATCATACAATACTGGGGATAAGCCTAACAATACCTACCACTAAATAAGACCTACTGTACCACGCTGGGGCGACTACTAAGGAAGAGATCTCAGGACCTAGTTACTGGTTCCTACCTACCTTACCTGGAGGATTACCATTACCTAAAATAGGGTAATATGATTCTGATGGGTACAGGCTATAACTGTAGCACAATCATTAGTCATTAGTCATCTGTTCCTCTCCACCCTTTTAGGATACTGTGCCTACATACCCTCTTATGGCGTAGTTACTGCCTCCTCCACCCAATGGAAGAGTGTGTTCAGAGGGTGAGGGGACAGTGGGGGGGGGGGGCTGTTCTTCTTACTCTCTACATACCCCCTCGCGGGTGTAGGGGGGAAGCGCTGGAATAACGTGAGTATATGTAAATATCTGGTGGGCAAAACTTATAGGGATAAGTGGGTGGCCGGGAGAATAGTTCATCATAGCGATAGGTTCCTTTATTGGATGCTCATGAAGAAAGGGTGAAAGTGAACACTCAGCAGAGACATCACCTTGCTTCCATGAGTCTTTGGATCAGAAATGCACGGTAATCACTTATATGTCTGCAGAGCATGTGTACAACTGGAGTCTAGCATTGTATGGTCACTATATGAAGGTAAAATACAGTTGCAGAGGCTGTGTTCACTGGTACCTAACACTATATGGTCACTATATGGCAGTAATATACAGTCTGAAGAGCCTGTGTAAACTGGTATGTACCACTTTATGGTCACTATATTTTGGTAATATTGGTCATTGTATATTGATCTCTGTTTAATAATAGTACAGGGATATTATTAACTCACTATTTGGTGGGAATTTGTGGTCATGTTCTTGTGGTATAATCGGGTCCTTATGTATGCCTTACTGGTAATGTTGGTCTTGGTAGTGGAGAATTGTTGTAGGGCAGTAGATGCTGACTTGTATGGTGAGGTATTTGCTCCATTATCTAGTAACTTCATAATTATTATTAAGAGGTATCAGTAAATGTTCGTGGTCTGGGGAGGGGTTCCAGGCTTCTCATAGTTAACCTGACCCCCCAACCCACAATTCACCCAACGGAAAATGGAGTACATTACTAAAATGCTCTGTGTAACAGGAAAACTCTACACAAATGCCTTCTGTTCTCTGCATATTCTGCACAACTATTTCATGTGTCTCTTTTGCTACGGGTTATGGAAAGAGTGAATACTGACGCTGTGCACAATGGAGGCAGGCTCTGGGCAGAAGTAGGGCACGTAGAAGTGGGAAGTGGCAAAAATGTAGTAATGATTTACAAATTGTAGTTGCAACTTCTAATAATTTTATTTAAAAAAACTTTGCACATAATTTAATATTTGAAAATGTCAAACAAGATAAACAACAACAACTTCTTGTTTTCTGTAGGAATACTAATCGTGCTGTGTAGGCTATGCTGAAGGTTACAATGTAGCACAAGCCTATCCTGTGTGTCAGGATCAGAATCTTCAAGTGAAAAGCAGTAGATCGTTGGGAAGCTCTGTAGAGGCAGAAGCTGGGGACAGGTAGTTAAGTTTTTTTTTTTTTTTCTTTAACCAGCCTGGTGCCACTTCTGATTTTTTTTTTCTGGCAGACAACTTCTTTAAGGGGTTTCATCAATGGAGATCAATTAACAGAGCACAAGAGTCCCTAATTTTCTGTTTTCTTCTATTATATATATATATCTTTAGGACTATGACATGTAGTTCATATATGAAGGGTATTGATGCGTAACAAAGGATTAGATAGGTGTTTTATCAGTAATTCCAGCTGTGCAGGGATGTAACCTGTAAAGACTTGTAATGGTATATCAAGAGGCCTAATATTTACCAACTTGCTGAAGGAGATGAAGCAGCAAGAAATGCACACTCATTGCTTGGTATTGCAAGATAGGAACATTTTCCTGGCAGGAGGTACTACAAGCTTGACAGCTCCCCCCCCCCCCCCCCCCCCTTGCCTACTAAGTAACATATATACAAGTTTAATATGCATAGCAGTCAGGGACACCTTTTCCCATGAAGGCACATAGGCAGCTTGAACAACCACCACAGAGATTGAACGGGGGCCCCACAAGTATAGGGGCCCCAGGTGGGGTATACTTGTCACAGGAATACAAGAAACATACCCTGGATCCCTTGTTTGTCTTTGCTTATTTTACTGTTTGTGTGTTTTAGTATGTGCAAACAAATAAATACCATGGTGGAGAAGGAAGCCAAAGGCGCCCTGCCAATTAGTCTTGTAGGCTGCAAACTGCTTGTGTCCAGACATAAGTGGTGTGATAATGTGGATGTGCTTGGAGATGGCTAGAGGCATGGCCTAGTGTGAGGTCATGTAGTTGGACAGGGCCCACTGCAGTGCTCTGCCCAGGGGCCCATAATGCTGTTAAGACGGCTCTGATAGCAGTGCACACTTGGTGATACAAACATTGGTGACAGCATAATATTTGTGACTGGTGGTATTGATGTGGTTACTATCATTGTTGAATTTAGGTATCTTGGACCCTGCACCAAAGCCATAATGTTACACCTCTCGTATCCACAGGCTAGTCAGCAGGTTAGGGCAAAGTTTTTTCAGCCATAGCTTGATCTCTTGTGGCCCAGCACCAGTCGTGACTTACCATCTCTTGCAGGAAACCTGTGCATTTTCTATAAGAATGGTGACTTGCCTCTAAAATCAGGTCACACAGAAAGACACTCACTAAATACTTCTGGCTACAGGGCTCTGCATGTCATGTCCACCTGACTACCACATGACAACAGGGTACATGAGCTGCTGCACCGCCAAACCACAGCAATGTGAGCACAAACATAACACAAGTGCTAATATCCATATTTCACCCCAGCAATACAATATGGACTCTCCTGAAGCAGTAGGGATTGTGATTAAGCATCACAACATTATATATTTTTCAGTCTCTTGTCTCTCAGGAGCAGGGCTCTATGCAGTCTATACTGGGATCTTGCACAATTTTTGATGCTGCTTGTTTTTACCTTCCTTACATGTAACCCATATATTGGAGCTATAAGGGCAGTTAAAAATAACGCTCAAGACCAAACTGTAACAGAGGAATTTAGAAAATTCGATCAGGACTTGAGCTTATTAAGATGTACAGCTATAGTGCTAGAGACGCCCAAATGAGATAAAAATGTAAATTAAAAATGGACTTATTTTCTTACCAACAGGACTTGTCTGGGTGCTGGACATGGTGGCCTCTATAGCTGAATATCCCCTTTTGCTGGGCAAGCTCCCCATTCCTTACGGTGTTTTCAGCAGTGAAATTTCTTCAGTAGTAAAAATCTGCCAAGAAAAAGAGTCAGGTTGCTTATACATTTTCGCCAAGTCTCTTAATGGGATTATGTGTCATGCACCTTGAAGCCCAGAAGCACAGTAAAACTGATGGCTGACAGTGGGTATTTTGAAACCCCAAAATTGACCTCAGAGGTAGCAGAGCCAAAGTGGTCATTTATCCTTTCCTACATAATACCAGTTACAATAATGCAATAGGTTTACATTGCCCTTTCTTGAGGAATTTGCATGCACAGAAAATAAAGAGGCACCTACTGACAGGTTTAAAGTGAGTATTCACTCTTTCACACATTGTCATTTTTAGTTCTCAATATGTGATTAAATGTCTTTAAATATTTTATAGCAGTCAGTGTTGTCATTTTGTGATGCAGAACTCCAAATTCGCTGTGTAAAAAACGTTGAATGATAAAAACCAGGTTGCCCGGGAGTTTACTGCTGAAATTTTGGAGAAAGTAGTCAGCATTCTAATTGTATGGTGAACAAGCAATATTTAGCATTAATGTACTGCATTTCATAAAAAATACCATCAGAATACCGTATACCATATGTATTAGACAAATTCAAAACATAAATAATGTACAGTAAATTTAGATGCAACTATAAAAGTTCCTACAATACTTTCTGCTTAAAAATATAAAGT
This sequence comes from Phyllomedusa bahiana, assembly GCA_025379985.1. Taxonomy (NCBI): domain Eukaryota; kingdom Metazoa; phylum Chordata; class Amphibia; order Anura; family Hylidae; genus Phyllomedusa; species Phyllomedusa bahiana. The sequence continues at coordinate 72,837 of JAODAL010012563.1, forward strand.
TGAATACAATATGTGCAGTGCAAAAAAATAAAATATGAAAATATAAGGAAATATAGATAAATACAGAATAGGTTAGGGATTGTGTAGACGAACTGTAAAGAGCAAATGATGTGTAGATATAATGCAGAAGAGGATCCAATATGCAGATAGACCACCTGAAAAAATGCAATAAGCATTAAGGTATAGCAAGATTAATGATGGAAAACTTAATAATATAAAGAAGTGTATCCAATCAAGTATGTAGAGCAAATATAAAGATATAGACCTGTCTAGGTCTAAGACTGTTTTTGTTGATCATAGCAACCAATCAGAGCTCTCCTTTCATTTTATATAGTGCTCTGAAAAAAATGAAAGTGGCGCTCTTATTGGTTGCTATGGGCAATAAAGAAAGTCTTAGATCTAGAAAGTTTTCATACATAAGGCTCATAGTACAGGTGTCATGTAGGAAAGAACATAATCACTTGAGAGAGGACTTGGTTAAAGAGGGTTTTGCTATCTCACATATTGATGATTGATGGAAATAAGTGGGACCTGTCCCTTTCTCAAAAACGAGCCCCAAAACTTCTGTGCACGCACTTGTCTGTAGTCTGAACTCCCACAGAAATGAAGGGAGGGTAATGGCGGAAGTACAGCCACTTCTCTAATCCAGAACAGGCATTTCTGGCACCCATTTTTGTAATAGGTGTGGGTCTGAGAGGTAAGACCGGCAATTATCACGCATTGATGGTTTATACTATTGATACACTATTGATATACCACCACCTTTAAGCAAAGGAGATATATCAGCAAAAAGGAGTAAGTTACTTTAGTAGACTGCAAAACCGTAAAGAGGATAGGTTAGGGCCAGACCCTGTAGGTATAAAGACAAATGCTATATAGTGCATATGCTGTATAATGATGGCCTGCCGCTGCGCTGTGGAGTGGTTTATACGTGACTACACTATGGAGCGTTGATGTAAGTCTTATTCAGGTATCTTTAGAGCATTTAGTTTTATCCAGGGGTCATTAGCTTTTTTTTATACATTGGCTATTTATGCTTGGTTGTCTTTATACCTATACAGGCCCTTTTACAATAACCACTTTTGCAGGATCTGGCCTTATCCTCTCCTGTCTATGACTTTGCAATCTACTGAGGTCATTTATTCATTTTTTGCTGATAAATCTCCTTTACTTATCTGATTCCTGGCAGTTAAATTATAGTAAAAGTGTTATGTATAAAAGAACTTCACATTTGCGCTACATACTTGATTAGATACACTGTTTTGTATTGCAGGTATTCTGTGATTGGCCTTGCTGTAACTAAATGCTTATTACATTTTTTTCATGTGGTACATCTGTATGTTGAGTCCTCTTCTGCATTAAAGGGGTTGTCTCTCCATGCTGCTTCACTGAGTCACAAGCAGTTTAAGATTAAAGCATCCTGTCTCTTACTGGTTAGGCTGTGGGTGGTTCTATAATATTGATTAGCATATCAACTCCATATTCACAGCTCTTCTAATTGCACTGACATGAAAGCAGGAGATGTTATCTATGAACTATGAAGCTCTCTGCTCTAAAGTAAGAAAAAAAAAACCTCCTTTGTTTGTTAGAGATAACACACTCTGTTCTCAAGCTGCCGGTAGTCCTGTCTGCCGACCTGTGGTGTTTTCGGATAAGAAAAGCAGCAGAGAGAGCAGGAGGGAGCAGGTCAGTAACCTAGAGAAACCTATGTGCTCTCAGAGAGATAAATTCTTTCTTATCTCCTCAACAAAGCAAAATAAACAAAACAGTATATTTGAAAAAAGTCTTCATGTACCATTCCCTACATGCTGAAAGCTAATCTTTATTGTGACACCACCCTTTACGTCTATATATCATCTGCAATTTACAATCTTTGTATAGTACCCATAACCTGGTTACCTTATTCTGTATATATCTGTTTAGTCATGGTGAAAGTTTTTTTTTTCTTTTTTTTTGCTCTGCATATATTGTATGCATCTTTATATCTTTGAACATATGGCATTGTATTGTACCCATATTTACTGTACATCAATTATATATATTTTGCAGACTGAAGAAGGACAAGTCCGAATTATTGCTGTCTCTGCGACATATATTCCTATGGTGTTCTTATGACATGGAATATATAAACACTAAGCATTGTTTGTTCACTATACAATTCTGAGTGTTGACTACGTTTGCTAAAATTTCTATTGCATTTCAGTGAATTTGGAAGGCTGGACACTATAGTCAGGCATCCTAAACCTAATCCAACAAAGAGAGTGCTGTCCTCATCTGTTGCTAATGGGAACTTATTGCATAGTGTGTTGTTACTGCATATAGTTTAACCCCTTAAGCCCCTAGCCTGAAAAGTACTTACTGACCAGCAAAATTTTGTAGTTTTTGCCTATTTTTTAAGTGATACAGTGGTATGAGGACTTGTTTTATGTGGCAGAAGCTGTATTTTGATGGGGCATAGTTTAAGTTTACAAATAAATTACTGCAGAATTTTATAAAAAAAAAAAAACAATTCTGTTTTTTAATGATTTTTTTTATTATAGTGTTCACATTTCACACTAAATAACCAGTCAGATGAATTCTACAGGTTATTATGGTCGTGTTGATACCTGATATGTGTAGGTTTAGTTTGTGTGTAATGTATGCACAATAACTTTTTAAAAGATATTTATTTTTATTTTATTATTTATTTTATTTGTATTTTTCTACACTTTTTAAAGTTTTTTTTTTACTTTTTTTTGTTTAATCCCATTAAGGGATAACTACAGTATTTAACACTTTTTTTTTACACTTAGTAATGTATTAGTATACATGAATATGCTAATACATTACCTTCTGTGTCATACTGATACAGGCAGCAGTCAGAACAGCACACAGTATGCCCTTAGGCTATGTCCACACTGCACATGATTACGATCGTATCTCCGGCGCTTTTCGTTTTTTAAAAGCGCCGGAGATACGATCGTCAGTGCGGTCCCATATACGGCAATATGAAAAAGACGAGTTGCTGTCTACACAGCTCGTCTTTTCTCTGCCCGTCTTTCGGCAGCGGCGTATTATACAACATGTTGTATAATACGCCAGATGCTTCTCGTCTTCTTTGACGTCTTCCCATACAATGCATTGTATGGGGAGCGTCGGGAAAACGAGAAAGCGGCCGCGGCTTTTGCACAAAGCGTGACAAAATGCGCGGTCCTGCATCAGAGAGAGAACGCCGCTTTAAGGGCCGTTTTTTTCTCTGATGCAGTGTAGACATAGCCTTACTGCTGGCCTCCTGTACAAATAACCCTGGGGCTAATCTAGGTCCTCAGGGCTGACTGTACAAATGTTCCCCTTGCTCCATCGGGTCACTGGGAGTCTTGATCATCCGATAGAGCAGGGGAATACCCTTTGATTATGCCAGTCACGGACTGCGGTAATTAAAGGGTTAGGCGTCGGGGATCAGAGGTTTCCTCCACTTCTCAATGCTTGCAAAGACTGCACTAGGAATAGAGATGTTAAGTAAAGCTCTGTTTCTAGCGCAGCTGCGGCGCTGGGAGCCGCAAAGCTCCTTTATCTGCAGCAACATCTCTAGATGTTGCTGCAGATTAACAACCTGCAACGCCCGCCATCTATAATTGGTGGTTGGTCATTAAGGAGTTAAACTCAATAAGCATTATAACGCTATCCAGTGGTGGATTCAGAGAGCCAGAAGTTCGATATTCATATCTATAACTTTCTGGAGACTTTATAACACAGGCTGTCAAAGCTCTGCATTTTGTTTCATAGTATAATAATAAGAAATTAATCAGCATAGTAGTGTCCCCATTATGGATTAAAAAGAAAAAAAATATGGACTGGATATTTGCTTTAAAGTAAACTTTTCACATAGAACATGCTATCTGATCTGTAGGCAGTATGCTAAAGATCAGGAAGAACTAAGAAAAGACTGATATACAGTTCTGTAGGGAAAGATAGAGTTGAACTTGTATTTAATTAATTTACACCCTTGTTTATTCTGAGTTAGGGCTCGTCCCCACGGCAGAGAGAAAATACCGGTCAGATTATCCGACTAGTATTTGCTCTGTTTTGGGGCTGTGCACCCGGCCGCAGGGGGATGGCTCTTCTCTGCTGTTTGCAAAGAAAAGCCCTCCCCCTTCATATAGACTTGTTCATATTCTGCCCGAAAACCAGGCGGAAGAATGAACGTGTTCAATGTTTTTCGGACCGCCGGCGGTCCAAGGAACCGTCCGGCGGAAAATCCGTGCACTGGGGACCTCTGCATGGATTTTTCATTAAGGTCAATGTTAAAAGTTGTCACCCGGTTTAAAGACGGTTTTCGAAACGGAAAACCGTCTGTAAAATATTGTGAAAACCCTTGCCATGGGGACAAGCCCTTAAAGAGTCCAGGAGGCAGTATTACCAGCTATTGACAGCCTTCCTGGCATGTATGATAACAACGCCTACTGAACTCCTTAACTCAAAATATGCAGTAGTTTAAATGAATAAAAAAAAAAGTTCTACAGAATCTTTCCCCACAGAAACCTTTATAGGCCTGCTCAGCTTTTCCTGCACACGCAGATCAGATAGCATGTTCAATGTGAAAGATTTCCTTTAAGGTAATACAATAGGTTTATCTGCAGTTCTATGGAAAACTACAATATAGCACATTATATTAAGGTTCAGTGATCAATAGGCAAATAAATTCATCTCCGCAAACTGTGTTCCACTGTTTCTGTAGGTTTTTTGGCAGGTCGCATTAGAGAGATTAAACTCAATGTACATAGAACATAGTTCTATGCAAAACCACCACAATGTAATATCACAGCTTTACATACCATAGATACACTAACTTATTTTGAGTGTGTCTTGCCCAGTGCTAGTATTTTATAATATTACATAAAGTCTTACCTACACAAGTTCACACAATTTCTGATATTGATCAAAGACTATAAATGCTTTAGAAACTGCTTTAAGATTTCCAGCTTGATAAACAACACAAGTGAAAGAACATAAGTGTGACATGTACATTGGCAGTGCATGAAAGTCTCTCTTCTGGACAGCGGAAAATTATTCATGCAATGTTCCAGGTGTATGACATGTGCATTCCACATTACCAATGATATACTCAAGAGTTTATCATATGTGGGTGATGGGAGAACCACTGTTTTATTATAAAAATGCCCTGTGATAAGCAGAAAAGACTGCGTGCAAAAGCTACAGTCGTCACCAGGTCGTAGAAATAACTGACAAGCTGGAAAAACGACAGCGCAAGATTTAAAGTGCAACTCTTATGAAACAGGTCTCTTAGATAACAAGATGCTTTTAAAGGGTTCGTCTTGTGGGCTCCTGTCTGTCTATCTATTCATCAATCTATCCATCTATATAGTCATCTGTATATTTGTCTATTTGTCCATCTATATCGATTTATCATCTATCTATCTATCTATCTATCTATCTATCTATCTATCTATCTATCTATCTATCTATCTATCTATTCATTCATATCTATCTATCTATCTATCTATCTATCTATCTATCTATCTATCTTTCCATCCATCCATGGGACCTATTTGATCAAATCAAGGGTGGACTTTTGGATAGGTTTCTTAAGAAGAAAAACCTTTACAGGTTATTCTATATCTAATTCAGGTAGCAGTACAGCAAGTCTACAAACTATCCTGCCCTAAGTTTAGAAAGGGTATACTTGTGCATGGGTTACTAGTGTGGATGATTATTATGCACTTACATGTGAAAGGAATATATAACCTTTATAAGTCAGATTTAAATAACAAATTTAGCTATGTTACATCTGTCTGTAGTAGGATTACAATAAGCAGCCATATTAAGAGTAGTAACATTATAAAGTGTCATTACCCAGAGCGTTCTTAGAATTTGGTTATAAATAGTCATTGCCTCCCACCTGTGGTTAGGTTGAAAACCAAAGGAAAAATAACCCAGTGGCTGTACTGAGGTAGACTTTAGTATTCTGTTGCTAAGATTGGTTAAGTATCAATCACATTTCACATCAATAGCTGTTAATTAATACATGCAAGCGTTAAATGTACTTTTTACCTCTTTGTGTATGGTTTTTAGACCTTGTAGACTAATGCAACAAATGAAAAGTAAACCCACAATTTACATTCTTTCATTTTATTTATTTTAAGAATTCTAATTTTTTTTTGGTCCTTTGTAACCTATTCAGTTGTAAAAATGAAATATTTTTGGTGCTACTTTTTTTCTATAGTTGTGTACAGTAGCTTGCTGTGGCTTAAAGCTGAACATATAACATGAGGGTATAATTTGTATTAAAAAATTTAACTTTAAAATAAAAATTCTACTTTATAAACCTAAATCAGTTTTGGCTCTGTCCAATGATCCTACCCTCCTGTGAGATTAGTTACATGTTACTTCACATAAAAATGTCTGTGACAGTAGGATGCATTGATAATTTATATATAATGTCTGATGACTACCACTATAAATGATGCCAACATCCACATGAGATTAAGCCACTGTGGACCACTGAAAGTTGGGATTTTGGTGTATGGGTAACTCCCATTGACTGGCTTGTACTGCACAAAGAACTCCCGCTCTCATGATATGTTTGTCCTTAGCCAGAATACTTCTGTTTGTCTGTTAGCCAGAACCAAGAAAGGATGACAAGAAAAGACAGACAGTGTGAGCCTTAGCGCTAGGCTCCCCTTGCCTACATGTCAGCCTGAAACTAATAGGTCGGCGACAACTGGGCGAAGTTTCCTATGCTGGTAAAATAGCACACAGAACAAGACACGAGACACACAATAAAGAAAGGTCAGGCAAAAAACAAGTCAAACTGGAGATAGAAGAGCAGCACAAAGACGGCAGGCAAAGAATGATGGTCAAAAGGGCAGGCAAAGAGATTAGTAAACCAGGTAACACAAGAGAATATAAACGCCAGCTAAAGCCAAAAGGAGACTATCACAAGCACTGACCCAGAGACAAATTGGTCTTTTTAAGGGACGTCAGGGTCTCGATCCAGGGTGTGATTGGACTGACCCTCTGACATCCAAACTACACAGTACACAGGCTGGTAGGGAAGAAAGATGAGTGGTGAAGACAAATGTCAATTACCACTCAACTAAATGATCTGCAGCTCAGCACTAGGGCTAGCAGAAGCAACAAACAGGTGTGTTGGAGAGTATAAATCACCACCCAACAGGCACAGGACTCAGACAGTGTTCAGACCAGCAACAGGAAACACGCACAATTCGGAACTGAATCATGGTCAAAAGCGCAGTCTCTGCCGCACTCCATTGCCAGAGGCCTGTGCTGTGGCCTGAATAGGCATAGTCATTACAACTCCTTTAATAAATTTGTACATTTTTTGTCATTGTTGTGAATACGTTGGCTGTAGAATGGAACAATTAATTGACTAATGCTGGACATGATTTAAGAGCCTTTTTCTTTTTTTCAGCCGGGTTTATTCATGAGCCCCAACAACAAAATGCACTATGATTACTACTGCTACTACTCTAGGAAGTCAAGGAGGTTCTTAGTAGACAATTACAGAGGAACATTTAGAGATTGATTCTGACTAATAGGGGTTTCACACTAAGGGAAGTCAAGGAAGATGAACTGCAAAAAGAAGTAACAATCATACTGAAATCACTCAGGGAACTCTAATTGTCAATGCATGGCTAGCAAACATGTCAACATGTGATGTATATATAGATGGTGCTTCCCTTATATTATTGTCACCATATGTAGACCGCAAAGCTCCAGTTACTATCAATGTTTTACTGATGATAATTCAAATAAACTCATTAACACCATTAAGATTTGTCACCAAAGTAATATTAAATAGCAATGAAGTAGATGCCTCTGTTTTTGCGGCTTGACCATCTGGTCTTAATTGAGTTGAATGCATCCAAAGCAGTCTTATCCATACTTGAACAGGGGACACCATAGGGCAAAACTTCCATAGCCTGCTGGCCATAGTAAAAAAAAAACTTAGTTACTGCATGCATTTTTAACCACATCTCAAGCACAAGAAAACACTATGGGTAGATTTATTTTACACTGTCCAACAGACATTGTAAACTTAGATTGATGAGTTTTCTGTGTTTTTAGACAATATATTCTATGATAAATTTGTGTCTAACTTTATACCATTTGTAGTTGGTTTAGTTTTCATTTATCATTGCATCAAAATTCTGGTGCAATTTTTTGATGTGCCATGTTGCACACTAAGCCATGCCCTTCTCATGAAGCCACCCATTTAATTAAGTCACACCGTTTTTGTCGGGCACAGTGTAAAAGCTTCTTAACACTGTCTAAAACACATATAAATACCCAGATAAATAAATTACATGTTGTGTAAATCATGTACGCTAGTATTTTCATGCAGATTTGCGCAAATGATGTAAAGTAAGACAGAAGTTTCTTAATATGCACCAAGTTTGTCATACATTGATAAATCTGGCATATTTTAGACTTTCTAGTCAAAGTTTACACTGTCCATTAAACAGTTTTAATATCCTGCTTATTGTGCTTTCTTGTACTTGAGAATTAAAAAAAAAACGCATCAAAATGCATGCAGTAAAAATGCATAAACTGAATAAAATTTGGAACACCTAGCTTAGATTCTTGTCAAAAGTGAGTCATTAGAATACATTCATTTTTCAGACTAAAAAGAAACAAAATTGTTGGTATCAACATATCATTAGTGACAAGAAACTAATCTGGCTGATTGCTCCCTATTTCATAACTTGTATAAATCCAAAGGGCGACATGTAAGAAATTTGGCGTCAAATTTGACACGCATAATATTAGTCTAGAATGCGCCTGATTTATGAACCTGCTGTACTGCGGGTCATAAATCAGGCACATTCTAGCACTAATACGACACTTCTGGCTCAGGTAAACCACTTTGAAAGTGGTTTACCTGTTCCAGCAGTAATGCACCTAGAAATACTGTAGCGAAGCTATAAATCTATACCTTCATACGGTTCTAGTGCACCCTGCCTCTGGTACGCCCCTCCGAAATCAGACGCATTACAAAGTGCCGGTTGTGCTTTGTAATGCGCCTGATATTGGCGTACGGGTCATTTAAAAATGTAGTGAAGGGGGGCTGCGCTGGATAACAGGCTGAAAAGACGCCAGATATCTGACGCAGCCCTGTTCATACATGTCACCCAAAATATTCAGTGGCCGAGAATAGTGGTTTCCGTCCCCTCTCAAAAACTATTGCTTTTTCTTGGTGCCAGGGGCTCTGTGGTTGAGCTCTAGGCAGCCAGTTTTATATTCATTCTGTAAATTGCTTCCATCCACAATCAACAGTGTACTCTGTGAAGCTCCACAAAGCCAAAAATTCATTTTACAAAACTGAGTAAAAAAAATTCTCAACTTTCAGTGGTACTGTTGTAGAAAACACAGCCCGGCCCCCAGGATCTGTAGCTTCTCTCACACATTGTAGATTTATCTCTCAGGCTTTTTATGGCCAGTATTAGCAGGAAAACCACAAACTATTAGGCCATGTGCACTTTATGTGCTCTAAACCTCCATTACAAAGGGACAGTTCTATCATCTACAAATATTATGAGAATTACTTTTATGTGAAAATAAATATGCTCTGATGATATAGTGGGGTTATATGGGAAAGGATTAGAAAGTGTTATGTGATACAAGATACAAGACTGATGCAAGATAGTGAAACTGAAATGAGTTACACAAATATAGGCTTAATATAGTATGTAGATTGAATGGGTAGATATTTAGGTAGATTGATATTAAATAAGAAAATGGGTAGATCTGAGATACATATAAAAAGGATTAATAAACAAATGCAACATTTGAGGCTACCTTAAGATAACTTAGTAGTTAAAAGACAATGAAGGTTTATTACCTTATGATTTTACATTACAATATACTAAATTATAAACTTTGTTGTCTAACAATCTAATCGGTGATAGGTCTGAATTACTTTTTACATTTTTTTATGGAAAAAATGTAATTTCAGTTAATATTTACCAACAAAACTTTTCGCAGTAGAAAACATTTCCATTGACTTCTACTAATGGCCCAGATTGCCATGAATAACGGTCTATATTTTAACATTTTTCTGTTGCCAAAAAATGTATCAAGACTCTGGTGCTAGATCAATGCATTTTCATATGATCAGTAAAATCTCTAAGGGTCTATTTGCAAGCCGTACTTTGTGCTGCAATACACCTGAAGTATGCCCTGCAAATATAGTAAAATCATAACGCTCATTGAGTGCTATGATTTTGCAGCATATTCCCCCGCGCGGACTGAGCACCCAGAGAAAGAAGTGACATTTCACTACTTTTTGGCGCTTACATGCCAGGGAAAGGAGAGTGAACGGAGGCTGTTCTGCAGCGCTTTAGAATTACTCACTGGCCAGCACGTGTAATACCACCAAAATGCTACACATTAATTAAAATAATAAATATGCCTTGTCTGACTTGTTGTGTTGCCTGATGTTATTAGAGGTAGAAAATGTGGCAAGTGTTTAATAAAGTCAGTGCATTCTTGTGGTAGCTGACACTACACTCTTAAAGTATGAACTTTCGGATATGAAGACAACCTGCAAACAATGTTGGTCATTTCCCATACATAATATTTAATAGCTATACATTTACCCATCAGATGTGGCAAAACCAAGTGGCCAGAATAGAAAACTATTACTAATTCTATTTGAGAATCAGTATTGCTTATTGATGTAGTAATTTCTCACATTTCGTAATTTTTAAGTAGTTCTTTATAAAACCATATACAGATAAAGCAGATCTGGGTTTGGCTATCACACCGTACTGTTTCTGTATAATGTGCATAAATGATTGAAAGGTAATTACTTAGGTTATTTGGCAGGAGTCAAATGTATAACAACACAGAGGTAGAGCTGAAATATTGATCATGGTGGGGCCATGTGGCTTCTTTACACTCTCAATGGAGTCCTTGTCTGGGTTTCTGGCTGTCATTACTTTTTACATTGTGAATGACAGCACTTACGTATGTGGTTGTCTATTCACTTTATCATGGATAGAAAGTCGTATATACATATAGCTTTAATAAAAGGAAATGTAATTTCCAAATTACTAATCCTCAAATAATGGAAGAAATTGTTTTTATGTTTTCTCCAAATGGAAGGATTCCTATATACACACTCCTATACCTTTGAGGAACATATGGAAAAAATCAATAATTCCCCCAAATCCTGTACTCTCAGGGTCAGTTTTCACGCATAGAACTTAATGATACAAAATGTTAGATATAGAAACCTATATGTATTGTGTTAATAAACACAAAAGATTGGTAGTGATCTGTAGTCCACATAGTCAAGTGTTGAGAGTACCACAAATAAGTGCTAAGGTTCATCAAGCTTATTTTCCTGCTCTGTAATTTATCTGTGTAATATATCACTATATTGCTCTGTCTCATATGCAAACTCAAATTTCAATTATCTGTATATAAACAATTTCACAAAACACATTCAATTATAGCGGCAGGTAATGCTATAATGATAATATAATGCTACATTAGTTATCCTTCATTTATATTGCAACAATATATCTAGCGGCACTGAAAGTAAAACTTCATATAGTTTCTTCAGACTGAAAGAAATTACTATCATTTAAATTTTTGTGCAATAGACCGAACCATTCAATACCCATGGATTCCTGCAGCTACTAAAATTATGCAAGTAAAATGCAAGAAAAATTGATCCAGTTGTCCTTCAAAAATAGTGGTCCAATCATGAAAGTAAAATCCTATTTATTCAAAGTTGCATTTCGGGGCGAACCCCTTAATCATGGTGCCATGATTAAGGGTTCGCCCCGAAACGCGTCGGCGGTTTCATACCTTGCCTGCATTGATTCTGCTTTTTAATGCAACTTTGAATAAATAGGATTTTACTTTCATCATTGGACCACTATTTTTGAAGGACAGCTGGATCAATTTTTCTTGCATTTTACTTGCTGTTTCTCCTTGGCACCGGGAGGATCCGTGCTGTCCAGTCTGGAGAGGTGAGCTGGCTTAACTACTTTGTGTTTACTAAAATTATGCATCTGACTCGAGTGGTCTCACATTACATACAAGTAAACCACCAATACACAATATCATGCTCTGACAGTTTGTTAGAAAGAGACACTTTTTAGGTATGTTTGCTTGTGCTGCAGATGTTAGTGTACACATACAATGATACTACATAAGAACGATAACAGCATCATAAAACAACAAAACAATGTACAGCAGTCAGTGAGAAAAGAATCAATACTATGTAAAATTTGCATTCAAGGAGGAGAAATTATGTACTAGACTGTATCAGGTATAATTGTATGCATACATGCAAAAACTGTTAAATTAGGCACATAAATGGTTAATAAAGCATAAAGTGATGATTGGCATAGATATGCAACGCTACTATAAAACTAAAAATTGTACTCAACATATTGATAATCCAGAATGTCTGGGTAAAAGCAAGAAGTAAGGCTCCTGTGACACGGGCCAAAAAGGAGCGCCAATTGGTTTTGCGTCACACTGCTCATTTCATGACAGTGATCAACCACATGTATGATTGTTCAGAATGTATAGTCATTCACATTCCCATTCACTTTCATTACTTTTGGTAGAACATGCCATTTACACAGGGAAGTGTGTTTTTAACAAACAATGAATTTATCCCTAAATAAAACATGTGATTAGACGATGATCCAGAGTTTGCTCACTCATTTTCTGATCAGTCCTCTATAATCATTGTTTTTATGCACTTGCATTCAGATGATAAATGGTCCTTGTAAAGGGCCCTTAATATGTTCACATATTTTGCTCCCATATTATGCAATATTTTACACCCATAACTCGGTTACCAGCGCACATGTAATGGTACAAACACTCAGATTTATCTGTGTACTGATACCCTGTACATTATACAAAGCACTTGTTAATGTGTATACATTGTATAAGTATAATGCTGTAAGATCAGGTTACTAAACATTGGTTGGGCCAGCATTTGAGGGTACAGAAATGTGCCTGTATCACTATTATCTGATACTGGTTAAAGTCTGATAACTTACCACTCGTTTCCTGCGCAAAATTGCAATATGATATAACATTTCACAAGACAAGCAGAAGAGATAACAAATTAGAAACTTCCCTTAAATAGGTCATGTGAGATTATATCTATATAACAATGGTGTACAGAAAAAAAAAGTTGTCGCTCCCCTAAGGTTGAGCTCACATGGTGTTTTATCCTGACACAAAAATATGACATGTACTACATGGCAGAGATCAGAGGCATTGCATCAGATTTCTGCCACATATTTCTATCTTTTTATGTGGCAGATTTTGCTGGGTTTTTTGATTACTTACTAAGCACATTCAAGAGAGGTTTTCTGTTTTTATGCTTTATAAATGTTATGCAGATTGGAAATTGTCAGTGACAAAAATGTGTTACACTTTACAATATGAAGTACAGCACTTGCTCTTGTTAGAAACAACTGCATGCATAATACGAACAATTTTCTTGTATATTCAGAAGTGGAATTGCTTTGAGACTTATCTTGTTTAAACTCGGTTTAAAGCTGTTATTGCTGCGCCTATGATTCTTGGTGATGACATTGAGCACCTTCTTCATTTGATACCGCAGCTAATCCCTGGCTTTGGTGGTCTTTTGCGATACATGCAAGGAATTTCTACAAGGATTTTTGGCTGCACTATGTGTTACCAATCCCTGTAGAAATACTGAGGATTATCCCAATTTGTTTGTGTTCTCATGCACTTTTGCTGCACATCTTGAACATATCTATGGCACATCCATAACAGATATCCAAGTGTAAGCCTACAATGGAGTAAAAAATGAGCAAAAGACACACCGTATGAAGAAAGCAGGCATTAAAATGCATAAAAAACATGCCTAGAAACGTGTGTTTCCACTGCAAAAATTAAGTGAACATAAACGCCAATTTTCATGTGCATTATAATAGCATAGAATGCGCCTGATTTATGGACCCGGTCCACTGCGGGTCATAAATCAGAAGCATTCTAGCGCTAAGATGACATTTCTAGTTCAGGTGAACCACTTTTAGAGTGGTCTACCTGTTCCAGCAGTAATGCACCTAGAATTTCCATAGCGAAGCTATAGATTTATAGCTTCGTACGGTTCTAGTGCACCACGTCTCCCACACGCCCCCCAAAATCAGGTGTATTACAAAGTGCTGCTTGCACTCTCTAATGCGCCTCATACTGGTATACTGGCTATTGAAAAATATAACGAACGGGGCTGCACCAGTTTAAGGTTGAAAATATGCCAGACTTATGGCACAGCCCCATTCATACACTTCGCCCTAAGTGTTGTTTATGGAAGCCAGTTCTGTTTGAATGCAATGACCTATGCCATTATGTTATAGTCTTTCTGTATTGTACATTGCGCAGAGTCTGCTTTTTTTTTTGGATACTTGATATGTTATATAGACCAGTATTACAGTATGCACGACATAGTGCTATGTGACAAACTTTGAATTTGCATGTGACATTTTTGTAAGTTGGTGCTGGCACATCAGTTGTAAGGCTATGTTCAAACGGCTTAAATTGGGGCGCATTTCGCCATAGAGAACGTATTGTACGCGTGGGGAGATAAATGACGAGTAATTTCAGTCGATGGGGCCGGCGCGCTGCCCCCCCACGTGGGAGAACGCGCCGATCAGTGCGAGCTCCCTAACACTGTAATTACGTCTTGTGAACATAGCCTAAGTGTTATGCACCAAACATTTTTGTCACGTAACACTCAAAATTGGTGCATAGAGTATTATGCAGTAAACTTCGTAAGGTACTTTCGCACCAAACTTTGTCGCCAGGCGCACATTTCACTAAGTTTGGATGTACGCTTGTTCATAAATCTATAGAGCTGGCAATATGCGGCAAAAAAATGGCGAAGGTGAATTCATAGATGTCGCCCTTTCTCTCAGCCATGGTAGAAATTTGTATGGCAGTTTTGTGCCAAACTTTGCTGCATTCTTGGCACATTCAAAAGTGTTATGTCTAGTGCAGAGTATGCCAAGTTTTGGCATACAACTATTCATACATCTGTCGGAAAGGGCTATGACAGTTTTTAGCCGTTCAGCCCCCTTCATGCATGTTGTCCTAAGTAACTGTAGGCTTTGTGATCCATAATCCTCCTCTCACAGGTGCAATACACACTATTAACAAAGTCGACAGCTTCTCGCTTAAGGTTATTTAAGAAACCCACACAAATACTATAATAAAACTTTAAAAACAATATTGACGGTACAAAACAAATAAAGCAGAAACGAATTTGGCTTTGCTGCTTCTGACATACTCAGCATTGCTAAATAATACATAATGTTGATGTTTGTACGCTGTAGCACTTACTTTGCTTGCATGTTTTCATCCGCTGACAGCGAGGTCTGGGTTCACAAAAGTGAATTAATGAGGGAGGAAGTTTCCAGTATAACAGTGAAGTTCTTAATGAACGGCAGCATCACATGTGGGAAGTCTCTTGTAGTTACATTGCGAGCGATGTAACCACAGGTTTGTCACTACATTGTTATCACTCCCAGAATGTTAAGGGGAGACCTGAGTGCATACATTGTAGGAGTATCTGAAACTATGGTACAAATTGGCTTAGTTGTGTCATGGATTGTATGCTGAAATATCTCTAGACACATAGGTCACATGGAAAGAACATTGTTTTCATGAGCTTTAATACATAGAACACATTCAAAACACCTTTCTCAATACATCGCACGTCATTTACCCCAAACCACATGTCTCTTCAAAGTGTTGGACTGGGATTCCGGCATCCCACTCATTTCATTGCAGTAGACACAAAGGGCGACATGTCCCAACTCCCCATTGGCAGTTTTTTGGTCTATATTGCGCTAAAACCCCATTTTACGCCATATTTTGTATGTAAATGAACTGTCATACACAAAAGCTAGGCGCATTATATGGCGGGCACGACATTTTGTAATGCGCCTAAAAATGTTGCACTGTGCACCCCCGTTGCGCAATGCGCCTATTGAGTTGCATTACATATGTTATGCGCCGCTGTCGGGCAATGCGCCTCAATAGGTGCATTACATATACTACCAATGATATGCTATGCGCCGCGAGTTGCGCAATGTGCTTTTTTTATGCGATGCACCTTTTTCGGCGCAATGCGCTTTTTTAGGCGCATTAGGGTATTCTTGACGCCAGATTTTAGAACGTATCGGACTTTGAGGCGCACTTTGAACTGATTTAATGCACCGAAAACTGGCATAGATACGCCACTTTTCGACATGTCGCCCAAAATCTACAGTATCCCGGCTTCTGCTTATAAGCTAATGTGAATCAACCTTTAAAAAAGTTGTACAGGATTCCAAAACATGGCTGCTTACTTTAAAAATAGTTCCACAAATATCCACAAGGTTATGTGTGGTACGGCAGAGGAGCTGTATACAGTTCATACAGCTGAGTTGCAATACAAGACATAACACATGGGTACATATGGTGCTGATTATGGAGGAAGAAGGCTGTTTTTCTAATCTTGTGTCACTTTAAAGGCTCCTTCATACATCCATTTTACAAAAAAAAAATGTGAATATTGAATATTTTTCCTAGGGTTTTGGTTCTAAAGAGAATCCTTAGGAGAAAATTATGTGTTAAAACATCCTAAAGGGGTTTCTCACCATAGAGAATGATAATATAACAGCAGAATATGGCATCGCCTTTTGAGCAGTGTGGATCCAATGACTGTGGCCCCCTTGATACTCAAGATGACAAAGCTGCAGCTTTACATGCTGGGATTACCTTTTATCTGCATAGTTATGTTCACATTGCAGATTCCATTGTGAAAAAATTCCAACAACACAGTGGTAACCCAATGAACCCATTGTAGTCAATGCAACTGTTGGTGTCCATTGTAGTCCACTAGTCCAGTTCCACCTCTGTGATGGAGGTTCAGAATGTTACCTCCATCACATATGTGAACCAGGTCTAAAGTAGATGTGAATGCTGTTGTAAAAGAGAAAAAAACAAAGAAACCTTTACCCCTGAATAAACTGGGAACCCGGAGGTCAGCTCCACATTTATCATAATAATATGACATGTCCTTGAAATTGTCTGTAATGTTGCAAAATACTAATACCCATTTAAATGTTAACGATCTAAAGTTTTTTTTTATTTTTCACACATCATAACCAAAGTAATATTTTTAGGGTTCATTCTCCTTGGAAGCCTTCATCACAGATTCCATCATAATTGATGGGAAGAATCACATTACTCTAACGTGGGAGACATAACACCGCCATCTGAAGGCTCCAGTGGGGTCCTTCAGGCACTGGTGGTGTCCATCACAAGATGGATCCATTTGTTTAGTAACGGTAACAGAATATAACAATGGAATTAATAGAGATACAGTTGAAATGAGAAGTTTACATACACTATATAAAAATACACAGGTGCATATTTTTCCCATTATCTGACATGAAATCAGAATAAACCTTTCCTGTAGGTCAATTAGGAACCAAAATTATTTATATTTGTCAAATGTCAGAATAATGGGAGTGATTTATTTAATGAAATTTTTATTATTTCTGCAAAGTCAAAAGTTTACATACATTAGGATTACTATACCTAAACAGTTTGGGACAGCCCATATGATGATGTCATGACTTTGGAAGCTTCTGTTTATTAGCAACATCTAAGTTAATTAGAGACACACATGTGGATGTCTGTATTTTAAAGCCCACCAGAAACACACTGCTTCTGTGTGTAACATCGTGGGAAATTCTAAAGAAATCAGTCAAGTTATGAGTAGTGATGAGCGATTATAATCAACAAAGTTGAAATCGGCACGATTTTTAGGCTGATCGGAAATTTCCGATCACGCGATATTTTAGGTGACAATCTGCAGATAATCTATTACTATTGCGCCACTTTCGGCGCTTCCTATCATTTTGGCAGCCAGCAAATCAGCTTAGAGCATAGAGCAGGGTGAGCTGGGTGTGCGACGTCATGACTGTGATGTGTATGGTTGTCATTGGCTGGAAAAATCACATGACCTAGTTTTGCCTAGAACAGCGTTTCCTGTTCAGTGTCTCTCACTAGAGCAAGACATGTGCTACGTCTCTCTCAATACAGCTCAGCTCAGAGACACAGTTCTTCTCTTTATTCATACAGACAACTATGCTTTTAGCAGTGAACATTAGAATATAGGTAGATTAGAGAATTTAAGTTCTTAGTTAGTTAGACAGAGACTTTTAAAGAAGCATCTAGCGCTGTACAGCCGCGGGGGTGGGAGGGGGCGGACAGACAGACAGACTGACAGGCAGACAGGCTGGCTTTGGAAAGAAGGGTGTATATTGTGCAGCCCAGACTCTGCTTTGAACCTACATTGAAATGGCATTTTTTTTACCACTTTTTGGCCAGCACACGTTGCACCTTAGGTGAAATTGTACCTTTTATTTTGTGCATCCCAGTTTTTTTTCAAAGAGCCACATTGTACTTAAATTATGGTACATAAATTTTCTAGTAACTGTTGGTGTATTTCATTGGTGCAAAAACCACCTTTTGTTATCCGTATAACTTTTAAATAGCTGTATTTCACTTTGGTGCAGCCCAGTTTTGTTCAAAGAGCCACCTTGTACTTAAATTTGGATACAGAAAATTTCTAGTAACTGTTCTTGTGTGTCATTACTGCAAAAAACGCAATTTCTCATCCGTGTAACTTCTGAATAGTTGTATTGCGCTCGGTGAATCTCAGTTTGGCGCAGATAGCGCACTTGTATGATAGTTTGTTGAAAACTATCAATTCCTAGTCCTACTTGGCAGTTGTAAATCCCTGGGACTGAAGGAAGAACACTGTTGATTTTGCCTTACGGTTCTTCCACCAGACAACATTTCACAGGTATTCGATAGAAACAATTCTGTTTCTAATCCTAGTTGGCTGTAGGAAATTAGAGGGATTTAAGAATAGCTGTGATTTGCCGTCTTTCAATAAGAGACTGCCAATAACTCTTCCATACCTTTTTAAATTTTTATCTTTCTGAACATGGAGCGAAATGCAGGTGGTAAGCGAGCAAAGAGTGGTGTAGGACATGGAGGTAGAGGTACGAGAGAAGGTGCTCCTTCCAGTGCTGGTGACAACACGTAAGCCAGCGTATCGTCGGTTGCAGGACCGTCAGGCCAGTCAATGTCCAGTTCAACTAAAATGGTGGTTCAAAGACTCCTTTTTCCGGCACTTTTTAATCTGTGGGTCAGACAGGTTTAAGGGTCATGCTGTGGCCCAGGACAGGTATAGACAATCATTTTGGCTATTTCATAAATAAATTTGACACGCTACTATTTAGTATATGCTTAGTTATGCAGATTCTTGTTATGTAACTGCATTGTTACTGTTTTGCTCCCTGTAGCAATTTTTTTTCTTCTTGTATACTACAAATTACAACCTGTTCTCACATTCAGTAACAGCTCAGTGTGTTATTAGGCTGATTCCAAAGCGAAAGGTCAGTGGTTCTTGAAGCCATGAAAAAGATTTCCAGAGAAAAGGGAAACCGCATCATCCAGCTCATTGATAGACTCTCTCTCAGCCAAGAAAATTGCCAAACTACATCATGTGAGGCCTTGACAGCTGGAAGAATATAAAATGAAGTCTGTCCATTCATTCCAAAGCCAAGAGGTGACGTCCAGGCAAAATAATGGAGTCAACAAGTCGGCTCATCATGAGGTCTATCAGTTCTAACTCGACAGACATGGTGGCAGTGGAGCTTGTATGCCGTATAATAGTGAGATCACAGATGTCCATGCAAGCACTGTGCAACACGCATTATACAAGACTGGAATGGTGGCCCATTAAGTCTCTGATGGGTGCAAATAGGTCTGGAAGAATCAAAGGATAATGAGGGTTATGGATCGAGAAATTGGGAAAGGAATGGTCAGGTTCAGTGGAGAAAGCCTGATGATATATGTCTCCACTGCACACATTTTTGGTCTTTTTTTGGCATTTTTCGTTTTCTGAAATTGCTGAAAAACGACTGAAAACAGATCCCATAGACTTTAATATTAAAAACGTTCGGTAGTCTCCACAGAAGTTTTTTTTTTTCAGCTCAGTTCTGCTCACGGGTAGAGATGGGCGAATTGATTCTAACGAAGTGGAATTCATTTAGAATTTCAGAAAAACTTCGGTTCTGAACGAAGTCGAAGTTCGGGGTACTTCGGGTGAACGAAGTGTGATTAAGATAGATAAAATAGCAGCGAGCACATGGCATTACATGGGGCAAAGAACTCTGGGAGGAAGAAGGGCATTAGCCTGCATGACATTTTGCAGAGATGAAGCCAATCAGAGACCCGGCTGGATTCTGTGACGTCACCGCACTATATAAGTCCGGGCGCGACGCTGGGAGCTCATACCGCTCTCACTGTACTGATTAGGGAAGGTGCTGCCATGGCTGCTTATGATATCTCTTACTAAAGAGCTCATTTTATACAGCGATTTTTGGGGGATGTCACAGCTTGTCTCAGAGACTGCTTCTCTTAACGTTCTTTTTTTGATTTTGTGGGGTATTGGATCTGAAGTCCAGTGTGCGTCCAGTGCAGCTGTATATACATTTTAATGCTATCTACTCACATAACATTTAATATCTATGGGTTATATACGCCTGTTCCTTTTTTATTCATTTAAATAAACAGCGTTTTTTTTTTTGTTTTTTTTTTCAAAGAAGCTTTATTAAACAATGCACAAAAAGTGACAACACTAATATGCCAGTTGAAAGTATACATTCTTAGAAAACATAAGGTATATCAGCATACAGAAGACATCATATGTCATACAGGCTTGAGGGTTAAAGATACATTAAAATGACCATCAGGAATCGCAGCAAGATACGATCAGAAGGATAACTCATGGGATTGTTGCACTGAGAAACAAAAATAGCAAGCCGATGGAAGTATTGATGGTATATACTGTTGATATCTCTGCTTTATAATAGAACAGTGACAACAAATAAAAGAAAATAAGTCAACAAGAGGTATTAAATACATCAGATTATCAATGCATCTCTTGTTAAGTGTGTCAGCCGAGTGAAGCTACAGGGCACATCAATCCGCCGTATAGTGAGGTAGCATAGTCAATCCCTAAGAGAGCCGATCCCAGTTGGCCATCAGGAGGCGTAGGCCAGGTCATAGCCCTAAGTCCCCGAGAACCTAGGCGTGGCCCGCATCCACCCTCTTAAACGCATCAGACCCCGTGAATACCACCCAATCCTCCCAATTCTTCACAAATCGATCTAATGTCTGTTCCACACCCGCCCTTATTTCCTCCATACGCTGCAGGTATAGAATCTCCTTGAACCAGTCAGTCATTGTGGGGATCTGTGTCGAACGCCACTTTCTGGGAATCAATGATTTAGCTGCTGCGAGCAGAAATATTAACAAGTTCCCCTTCAAAGATCTTATGCTTAAAGGTAGGATGTAGAGCAAAGCAACTGCGGGAGAGTTCAGTAGTGATACACCCGTTATCGTCTTAATCAAATCGAGAACCTTTTCCCAGAATGGCTGAATGGCCTCGCAGCTCCACCAAATGTGGGTCATCGTTCCCGTCTCCCTTCCACACCTCCAACAGGAGTCCGGCACTCCCGGGTTGATTGCATGAAGTAGCTTCGGTACCCTATACCAGCGAGATAGCACTTTGTAGTTGAGTTCTTGTAATCTACAAGAGACTGAGGCCTTATTAGCCAATAAACAAGCTTTTAACCAGTCCTCCTCTGTAATAGTGCAGTTTAGTTCCTGCTCCCAATTGAGTTGGAACTGTGGGCGGCTTTTGGATTGCTTCTCAATCATCATATTGTACAGAGCGGAGATCAAATGCGATGGCTGCTTACCCTGAGAGCATAACTGCTCAAAACAAGTTAGATTGCGAGTTAGCTCCAGCCTAACTCTGTTAGTGACAAAGTAATGCTGTAGCTGTTGGAATTGCAGCCAAGTATTTGGGGAGCGATTAGGTGTCGGCACGCATTCATCTTTTGATTTAAAGGGGAGCGGGGCACGAAATCTTTTATGCGTCCCTTCTGTTTTTTTTCCCCACTATATACAGGGAATTCGAG